>JAADXN010000047.1:0-62758 GCA_023337875.1 Pythium apleroticum | reverse complement strand
GCACTTTGCTTGCACGCTGATGAACCTCAACAAATGGCTTAACGTAGCGCCGCGTGAGGCCGTAGGAGGCGCCGCCTTCGCCGCCTCGCCATCATCTCGTGCATCATTGAGATTCTCTTCGTCCATCATACCAGTGAGGTCTATATCCCTCATTCATTGGTTGAAATATACTCTTCCTTATCTGATTGGATGAAAATATAAAGATCTTGAACAGACGCGAAAAGATCTGCGGTCGGCATTGACATCCACAGAAGGAAACGCTGCCGCGCACTGACGAATACGACGCAAATTTGGAGGACCGGAGCGATGGATATCCTGCAGAGTCAGCCGCAGCTGAATGCTGACGATGACGGCGATGCGAACGCACAGGATGGCAGTCCAATGGCCGCGTCGACGGACCGCTGGGCGGCGTCGTACGCGTACTCGCGCGTGCTGTCGAGTTCCATGAAGAAGATCATGAACACGCGTCCACGCATGATGGCGATGAAGGCGACGGTACTGGGCGCGTACACAGCGGATGAGTCTCCGCTGGGTGGTGAGAACGCAGCCTCCCGCCGGAAGCAGGACTTGGAGCTGTTTACGCAGTTTGCAGCGGTGGTCGCGCGAAAGGACAAGGAGGCGATGCTGACAGTTCTCACGCAACACCCACAGCTCACTCGCATCCAGAACGAACAAGACCAACTGCCGCTGCATCTTGTGTGCGCGCTCGTACCCAACTACTTCTACGCCGATGTTATTGACATGATGGTGCAGGCGAATGAGGAGAGTCCCGCCAGCATGGACAAGGTGAGTTGCGGTCCTCGTTCTGGTGGGAACGATGGCTTTGATTGACTTCGCGTGACCTTGTGCACTGTAGGCCGGCCAAACGCCTCTCCACGTGCTGTGCCAGAATGCAACAGTCACCAGCCAAACGCTCACTGTCTTACTGGCTGCGATGCCCGCAGCAGTCGTCATGTGCGACAAGCGATGCAACCTCGCTGTCCACTACTTGTGCTCGAACCCAAAGTGTGACCTTGAGATGCTGTGGCGACTTGGCCAGCCAGACACCTACGCCATGAAGAACGAAGACTCGCGCACGCCTCTGCACTGTCTCGTGAAGGAGTCTGGGCACCTCAAGCAGGAGATCTACCAGCATCTTCTCCAAACGTGTCCAGGTGCCGCCGCGGGATTTGACATCGACGGACGCAGTGTGCTTCACTGGCTCTGTGAGTCTGACGGCCTCGATTTGGATCTCGTCGCTGCTCTGCTACCGTTGTCTGCGAACGCTCCGTGTAAACCCGACAAACACGGAGACCTGCCTCTGCACCTCGTCTGCCAGAACAGCTCCATTACGGCCGACATCTTGAAGAGACTGCTTCAGGCAAACCCAGACGCAGTGAGCTCCACGACAGAGGTCAGTGATAGGCAAATGATCGCGGTTCAACGGTGTCTTATGCGGTCGTTGGTGTTTGCAGAATGATCTCTCCGCGTTGCATTTCCTGTGTGCCAACGACAGTGTGTCAGCGGACCTTCTCACGACCTTTCTGGCCTTCGACAAACTGAACCAAACAGCGTCGCTTGCGGATACGGTAAACGACGTGTTGATTTCGCAGTGGCGCAGGATTAGACTATGACTGACTCTACACACTCCTCTGTGATGTGCTAGTTTGGTGCGACGCCTCTCCACATTCTGTGTATGAACGAAACCATCACTGCGGCAGCTCTTCGTGTTCTGCTGCTCGTGAGCACCGATGAATCGTTTGCTCAAGATGTGGTACGGCTGTGATCAGCTCTCCCACGCCAACAAACTATCTCTGACTCGAATTCTATATGAACAGCACGGCCGCTCACCCATGCACTACTTGTGTATGAACCCCAGCATCGCCTCAGACCTCGTGTGGCTCTTCCTCGATCGCACACCAGACCTCGTGCGAGAGATTGACTCGGTACGCACGCTGTCATCTCTCAAATCGACGCACCTCTTCTTCCTTAGCCGCTGACGTCTCGTGTGCCGCGTGGGTGTAGGATGGGAAGACGCCACTTCACTACCTGTGCGCGAACAAGTCGGTCGCTGCCGTGACGCTGGAGATTCTCTACGACGCCTGCCCGAGCGCCGCCATGGTCGCTGATAAGGTCAGTTCTCAGACACCCTGTCTCGTTGGATTGGAGTCGATGACTCGGTGGCTGAGTCTTCGTCTTGCTCATCAGGAACTGCGTCTGCCCATCCAATACCTGGCCGACAACGCGTCTTCTCCTCCAGAAACGACGGCGCTATTGATCTCCGGCCCCGCTTCCTACCGTCTGCGGTACGACTTCCTCAGTGTCGTTGGCGCCGCAAACGCGACCTCATTCCTCCAGAACTATGAGCTGGTGTACGTGCAAACCAACTTGGCCGTAGACAGCAAGGGCTCCAGCAGCAAGGTCTGGATCAAGTTCTTCTCCAGCTCAGCAGCACTTGACCATGAATGCGCGATCGTCACGCGATTAAAAACTGTGGTGAGTGGTGGCAGTTTGACAGCAAGTCTAAACAGTGACGGAAACCTGACTAACGCTATGGCTGAAGGCTCAACGACTCACGACAAAGACAACGGACGACGATCAGGAGCCGAAAGACTTTGCCATCAAGCTCTTTGAAGACTTTGATGACGCGAAGCGCCGTGTTAGCGTTCGTCGCGCCTCTGCATCTGTCATTGCACCGGAGGACCACATTGCGTGAGTTGCCTACACGCCTCCCACGAACGTGGAGCGATTACTGACTGCCTTTCTTTTCCACGTAGAGATACATCCGTGACGCTTCATCACGGCCTCGTGACTGAGGCGCCGTTGTACACCCTAGAGGCTCTGTACAACGAACAGCTCGAAGATCTCACGAGCGTCCGAGCAGTAATTGCAGAAGTTGGCGAGTGCCTCGAATTTTGGCACCGCGAGGCGCTCATGGTACATGGCAATGTGGTACGTTTTCGGGGAACGGTTCAGCTACCTTGTCGTAAATTCTGTACACTAACAACACCACCGTCCAGGCTCTTGAATGTGTGGGGCAGTTTGCTCCACGTGGCCTTCGACTTGTTCACTTCCACACGAGCCGTGAGTTCCACGAGCACCTCAAGCTCGACGCCCACGCGTTCAAGTCGACCAGCGTACCACCCGAGGCTGCTCGCGTCTTCCTCGTCGGCGAGAGCTTCGAGCCCACGACAGCGTCGGATATCTGGCAGTTTGGATGCCTCATGTAGGAGTTTGCGTGTGGAACTGATGCTGGCTGGAGATTGACAAATGTGAGCTTTGTGTCCACAGTTTCCATCTGGCGACGGGCAAGTCCCTCCTCCAAGCTCTTGCCCCGTGGACTGCGAGCCTCGACCAGACGCATCTCCTCCACTTCATCAGCGCTCTCACAGACGACGTGATCCAACACGCCGTCGCAAGTGTCCACGAGAGTCTCCAGAGTCTCCTCCAGGTGATGCTGCTGACCAATCCAGCGCAGCGCTGGACGATCGACCGCGTCATGGTATGATCTTCACCTACAAATGTGCCTCACAAACACAAAGCTGACTACTCTGTCTGTGCAGCATATTGATGCCTTCCGCTCTGCGAGTGAGGCCTCTGGCACAGCTTGCTCCGTGGCAGCGGAGACCGTGCGTGCGCGGCTGCAGCGCCACGCTGACTGTGAGTTGCTCAACGCTGAATACCAGCGCAGTGCAAAGCACGCCCAGGACCAGCTCGAGTTTGTCAAGCAAGAGCAGAAGCTGCTGCGGACTCAGTTCTTGGCCACGAAGACCCAGCTTCGAGAAAGCGAAGAGGCCAACGACCAGCTTCGCAACGAGATTACTACGCTGTCCGTGCAGCTGAGCCAGATTCAAAAGCAGAAGCGAGAAGCTCAACAAGAGCTTCGCGTGTTTGCCCGCAACCACCAGTCGATGACCCACCAGCTCCACACGACCATGCAGCTGCTGCTCAATCTCGTGCCGCTGGCCCAGAAAGTGTACGGCACGAGCTCCGACGAGTTCCTGTCGGGTATTCTCGCCCAGTCCACAGGATCAGAGTCTGCCTCTCTCAGCACTATCGACATTGGCAGTGGTACTGGTCTACTGGGAGGAGCTGGTGGCGTTGCGGCCGATGCAGCGCGTCCTCGTCGCCGCAAGAGCGCTGTGGACATGGTCAAGTCTCAGCTACAGAACTCCATTTTGGCCCACGGCTGCATCAACACGTGGGCCCACAGCTCACCGCCACCACCAGAAGTCCTAGAGCCCCATGAGCTCAGTGCTAGCTCTCGGTCGGAGGATGACGTGGATGAGGACGCCTTCAACTTCGAAGACCACGATCCCGAGGAGGAGAAGTCCCCGGCCACGGGCCTCGACGGACTCTCGGACATCGATCTCAACGCCGCCGAAGACAACCAACACCAACATGAGCTCGTAGCAGACGGAGGTCAACCGACGCCAAGCTCTGGATGCTTTCTCGTGGAAGCCGACGACACGGACGAAGAGTGCTTTTGAAGACGCCCGAGTTTGTATGGGCAGTTTATGTTAGGCTAGGCTAGCTTCGGCTTCTGCTGGTTTGTAAACTAGCCTTAGATTGGATTGAGTAGTCACTAAATCGAGAAGCAGATTTGTGTCACTAAAGGGCTGGCCCAGTTGCCTGGCCGTTTGTGAAGAGCTCAGAAGTATCCATCCACAACCCCAGTGTCGCAACGGGGAACGAGAGGAAGATCAGCGAGAGTATGGAGAACGGCGGCGGCGGAGGAGGACGCTACGGCGGAGGACGGGGTGGCGGACGCGGTGGATTCAGCGGCGGACGTGGCGGAGGACGCGGGTCCGCTCCGTTTAACGGAGAGGGCGGACGTGGACGCGGCGGGCACGGCGGCGGTCGTGGCCGAGGGGGGTTCGGCGGGCGTGAGGGGCCTTCTGACGGTGGATACGGCGGCTCTCGAGGACGCGGTGGTCGTGGTCGTGGTGGGCGCAATGGCGATGAAGGCTACGCGTCATTCAGTGGCGGAGGAGGCCGAGGGCCGAGCGCAGGCGACAGAGGAGGAGGTCGTGGCAAGAAGGGTCCTCCACAGACGCCGCTGAATCTGGACGAGGCGTTCTGCATGATGGTCCACTCGGAACTGCAGTCACTCGTCGACGACGGCACTCGCAACGAGCTCAGCTTCCCCACGGATCTGGACAACCACCAGCGTCGGTATATCCACAGCATGGCGGAGAAGTACGGGCTGTTCACGAAGAGCTCTGGCAAGGGCGACAACCGCTTCATCCACGTGGCCAAAATGAAAAAGAACGCCAACATGGAACAAGTGTCGCTGCGTCTGCCGCCTATCAAGCTCAACACCAACACGGTGTCTTGGTTCCCGCCGGCCGTGATCCAGTATCTGCAGCAGTATCAGCTCACGAACGTGCCGAGCGTCCAGGATCCGTGGGCGTCCGGGCAGCTCACACCGTCGTGGCTCTCGCACCGTGTCCACGAGCAGCAGAAGCGCAGCGGGTACTCCATCTTCAAGCCTCTGCGACCCAGCAAGCACCACACGCCGAAGCCTCCGCGTCAGCACCCGAACGCAGGCACGCTGCCCGTGCACTCGTACCGCGACCAGATCCTCGAGTACGTTGAGCGCAATCAAGTGGTCGTGATCTCAGGCGACACTGGCTGTGGCAAGTCGACCCAGATCCCGCAGTTCCTGCTGGACGACATGATCGCCAAGGGCAAGGCCGGCGAGACGCGCATCATCTGCTCGCAGCCGCGTCGTCTCAGTGCGATCTCGCTGGCGGAGCGCGTCGCGAAAGAGCGGTCGATGGTCGGCGCGGACCCCGTGGAAGTCGGCCATGCGATCCGATTCGACTCGGCGTTCGACTCGAACAAGAGCAAGCTCATCTTCTGTACGACGGGCACGCTGCTCAAGTGGCTCAACTCGGACCCGCTCGCGCTCGGCTTTTCACATTTGATCCTCGATGAAGTCCACGAGCGGGACCAGTTCACCGACTTTTTGTTGATCCTGCTCAAGTCGAACATCCTCAAGCGTCGCAAGGACCTCAAGGTGATCTTGATGAGTGCGACGATCCAAGTGGAGAAATTCGCCGAGTATTTCCAGCCCGAGTTCGAGGCGCCGATCCTGGAAATGGTCGGCGGCCGCTGCTTCCCGGTCACGACGCTGTTCCTGGAAGACATCTTGGCTCTTGTCCACCACGCCAACACATCGGGTGGCGCGGCAGCCATCGCGCAGCACGCCCACCGTCAGCGTGAGAACGGATACGCCGACGAAGTGGACAGTGACGACGACGAGTACCAGGAAGCCGCTGCGATGGACAGTGGTCTTGTGTGTCCCATGTGCCAGACTGCCGGATTCGCGGACGAAGAGGCTTTCGGAATGCACTTGGCCACGTGCTTCGGCGAGCCTCCGGCGACTGCTCCAGCGCCTGTGGAGGCTGCCCCAAAGCCAAAGAAAGCCAAGAAAACGGCCAAGGCACTGAAGGTCCAGAAGCCTCAGATGGAACTTGGTGAGGTGTTGCAGAGTGCGCTCACCGTGGTTGGCGAGGACGTGAAGACGTCTCTGTTGGACAACTACGTGCGTCAGGAAGACGCGCTGTCACGAGACCAGTCGGTGGACTACACACTGCTGCTCCAGGTGCTGTACATGATCGAGCAAGTGTTCCCGCTCGTGAGCGCCGACTCCCAGGGTGCCATCCTCGTCTTCTTGCCCGGCTGGGAGGAGATCTCGTACATGGAACGGGAACTCTTGCGCTCCCACATGACCGCGTCGACCTACGAGATCGCGATGCTGCACTCGCGTCTGTCGGCGCAGGAGCAGCGTCGTGCATTCCTGAAGCCCCCGCGTGGGAAGCGCAAGCTGATCCTCGCGACGAACATCGCCGAGACCAGTCTCACCATCGAAGACGTCGTCTTCGTGATCGATTGCGGCAAGTCCAAGCAAGCGCACGCTCTCGCGACCACGTCCAGCTCGTCGTTTGTGATGGGTCTTCAAACGACGTGGGTCGCCAAGGCCAACTGCGTGCAGCGCATGGGTCGTGCCGGTCGTGTGCGGCCCGGAGTGTGTTTCCGTCTCTTCTCCAAGTCTCGTTATGAGACGGCAATGAAGGAGTTTATGGTCCCAGAGCTATTGACAACGCCGCTGGAGGAGCTCATGCTCCACATCAAGCTGCTCCAGTTCGAGAAGAAGCTCCACATTGACAACGCCAAGGAATTCTTGATGCTCGCGATGGACTCGCCCACCGAGAATGCGATCGACGCGTCGCTGGACCGCCTTGAGGCCATGAACGCCGTGGATCGCCAGAAGCAGCTCACGCTCTTGGGCTGGCACTTGGCCCACATTTGTGACAGTGGCGTCTCCGTGCACGTGGGCAAGCTGCTTCTGTGGAGCCACATCTTCGGCAGCTTTGACTCAGTCGTGCAAACGACTTGTGCTCTGAGTGGCTACCGCGACCCGTTCCTGAACTTCCTAGGCATGACCAACGACGAGCTGCGCCAAGTCGAGGCTTCCAAACAGGGCTTTTTGCGCGACGCCGGCACGCCGTTTGACGTTCAGAGTGACCACTTCGTGCTGCAGCTCGCTATGGAGGGCTACATGCAGTTCCACCCGCGTGCGCACTCGGAGATGGATGCGTTCTGCCGTCGCAACATGCTCCACCGCCCCACGCTCGAGCAGGTCTCGTCCATCTACCGCCAACTGGAGAAAGACCTGGAACAGCTCGGCATGTCCGCCGCGACGCAGCTCGTGGATGCTCCGCCTGCATCTGCCAATGGCCACGCCAACAACAACGCTGCGCCATACAACCGCAACAAGCCCTCGCCGACACGCGGTCGCTGGAGTGGCCAGCGCCTGGCACCATATCTGATGTCACTCGGCGCTGGATTGTACCCGAATCTACTCTCTACGCGTCCAAGTGCTGCCAGTCGCAACTGGACGTCGAAGGAGAAGGTCAAGGTGCGTCTGGACTCGTCGTCGATGCTCTCCAAGGGCAGCAGCGGCGGCCGCAATGGCAAGAACAAGGACAGCGACGCCGACTACAACGACGAAAAGACCGGAAACGGACTCGAGTGGATGGTGTACCACGAGATGATGCAGTCGGAGCGCACGCGCGTCGCCAAGAACGCCACGAAGCTGCCTTCGGTGCTGATCCTGCTGCTGCTCGTGGGCAGCACAGAGCAGATTGCCGTGGAGGAGACGGAAGTGGAGGTTGTCATTAATGACGAAGCGCCGCAGGCCATGAAGAAGTGGACGATGGTGATCGACGAGTGGCTCGTGTTCCAGTTGGACTCGAACGAGGAGGTCCAGGCCGTCCTCATGCTGCGTGCGCGTCTGCAGGCGGCGTTTTACCGGCACTTGGACCGACTCCACGAGGCGCACCTCGTGCTGCAGCAGCAACAGCAGAGCCAGTACCCTCGTCAGGACGGGTCGATTGCTCCGCAGCCGACGCCGAAGCCTCACGATCCGTCGTACGAGGTCTGGAAAAAGCACGACCAGCAGCTCGTGGAGGCACTTGTCGGCTGGATCCAGAGCGACCTGCCGTCGCGTCAGTGAGAGCAGACCGAACTGGTTGTATAGACCGCGGCTCCTATGGCCAGTCAGATAGGTGAATAGATCTGTATTGATTTCTCTTCTGTTAACTAAGTGGGGAAATTGCATGTATGAGAAAACGGGCTAGTCGTCCCGCGCTACGAAAACTACGCCTTCTTACGGTCGGTGCAGGCTTGGATCTTCGCCGTGACCCACGACCACACCGCCTTGACACCACACACCACGGGGATCATCATCATGAGCCCCACAGCCACAGCGACCACGTACACGACCCACAGTCCACTGTGACCTGTGGAGGACACGGCGGACATCAGAGTCGCCCACGCGCCGCGGATGATCTTGAGGACACCACGACTCGCCAAGACGAAGCATCGAGTGGCGACCGCTACGCCAATTGTGAGCCACAGAGCCGCGGAGGCTGTGGAGGGTAACACGACGGCACGAACGAAGCGGATCTTGGGCGGCTCGACGACCTTCCACAGTCCCCAGAGGAATTGCACGTACGAGCGCAGGCCCTGACCTTGGTACGGCGGCACGGCGGCCAGGCTGCCGGTGCGAAACAGCGTGAGGAGCAGCAGGAGCATGTTGGTGACGGTGACGAGGCCCTCGTGTCGCTGCATTGTGCGTGCGAGTGGCTTGTAGTCGCGCTTGGATTGCAATGCGATCTTGGTTGTTGTTCCCCTTCTTGATCGAGAGAAAGCAGCACTCGCGTGGAGAAGCAGGGGGGGGGAGAGAGGGAGGATCCCGGAGGGGGATATCGACTGCGGACACAGCTGTGACGACGGACCATTTCGAATTTCTAATGTGTGCGGCTCAAGACGAGCTCTTCCTTGAAGAGATACCTAGCAAGCACAGCCACCTCGAGTTGTGGAAGCATGGCCGGACACTGACTAAAGGAGTGGCCCTTGGATTCGCGTCTTCCTCAATAGACGTGCAGCTGACGCGGCTCGTTGCCTGTCCAGCCGCCAACGACGCATACACGCCTGCATACGCCTGCGTCGGCAGCCCTGCTCGCTCCATTTCCTCTCAACAACCGCAGTAGCAACCAGTGGGGATGCCTCGATGCCTTCCATCGATTCGACTGGCGTCAGTCTTCGCGCTCGCGCACACTAAGCGCCTCGGTCTGACTCTCCTCGCGTTGCCTTTCTTGGTGAGCTGCCCACGAACATGGATCTTTCTGTGCATAAACAGACCATGCGGACGAGGAGGGGAGGGTACGCCTTGGTTACCCTTCAGATTAGCCTCAGTTAGCCTCTGAAACCATCGCGTTGGTATATGTGGTCCACCCCACGTATTTCTGCTGCCAATCATCGTCTGCATCTTGGTTGGACCCATTCACGTGAAGCGGTACGAAGCAGCACGCCGGTCACCATGGACTCGATGCTGGTGCGCGAGGCGATGCTCCAGGAGCGTCGTCGCCAGGAGTTGGACTCGCTGAAGCATGAGCGCAAGGAGCGCGCCAAGACCTCGACGTCCGCCAACTTCAGTGGCAAGCAGAAGAAGCAGCAGCTTCGCGCCCGCAAGCACCGCCTCAACGCTCGCAAGGAGGACGAGGCGGCGCAGCTCGAGGCCGCGCGTGAGGAGTACGAGGACTTTTTCAACGACCACCTCGCCGAAAAGGCCAGTCGCGCGGCCGCGGCCAAGGGCAAAGCCAAGAAGGAAGAGAAGAAGGAGAGCGTGCTCGTGATCGACGACGACTACATGGAAGGCCTGGAGGAGCAGCAGTACTTGGAGACGCCGGACTTCTTCGCGCGCAACCACGACCTCACAGACGACTCGATCAACTCGCGCTTGAAGCTCACGGTCGCGCTCGGCCGCCACAACAAGGACCAAGTCGGCAAGGAGCTGTCGTCGTTCTTCGTGAAGGAGACGAAGGAGCAGATCCACTTGCGACTGATGGAAGGCCAGCTGCCGTTGGATCTGTCGGGCCGCAAGAAGCCGCTGCTGGCTAAGGAGATTGTACGCGATGCGCTGCTTGACCACCCGCGTCGGCCTCAGTGGGACTACCGCATGTCGAAGGAGACTGTCGACGCGAACGAGAGCGTGATGTTCGATGAGTGGCTCGCCAAGATCCACGACAAGTACGAGAACGAGCAGCTGAACCACTTTGAGCACAACCTGGAAGTGTGGCGCGAGCTATGGCGAGTCACGGAGCGCGCAACGCACGTTGTGGTCGTCACCGACATCCGTAACCCGCTTCTACATATCCCGGCATCGGTGTATGACCTCGTGACAGAGGAGATGAAGAAGCCGATGATCGTCGTGCTCAACAAGATCGATCTCGTGCCCCCGCAGGTCGTGGAGCTGTGGAAGGCGTATTTGAAGAAGCGCTTCCCCAAGTGTCGCTTCATCACGTTCAGCTCGCGCTCGAACGCAGTGCGTGGCGACACCAACATCAGCACGCGTCGTCGCGTGTTGAGCAAGAAGCTCGAAGTGGGAGACCCATCGGCGGTCGGCGGTGCGACGGAGATCCTGCGATCGTGTGGTATCGAGACCAAGGAAGCCCAGCGTATCGCACAGGAGCTGAACACGGAGGATGCCGACGACGATGCAGATGCCTTGATGGACCTTGTGCAGCTCCAGCTCACCGTGGAGGCCGACAGAGCGAAGCCACGTAAGGCGAGACGCAAGCAGAAGGGCACCAAGCTCTTCGCTGCGTCCCAAGCGGCAAAGGCAGCGACTGCCGCGAATGGCGGCGTCCAGACTTGTCAGCACTGTGGTGCCGAAGACGCGCTTGTCTCGTGTCTGTCGTGTGCCGGCCATGCCCCAGCGGCCGCTGCCGCCATCAAGGAGGAGTCCGAAGCCGTTAAGCAAGGTTACCTGCTTTGTCGTCGCTGCGATCGCGAGGAGCACGCAGATCTGGACGCCCACCACAAGTTCAAGCTCACCAAGCTGCGTCTTTCGTCCAAGCAGCAGTCCCAGGTGAACCCACAGAACGCCGCCAAGGTCACGATCGGCTTGATTGGCCACCCGAACGTCGGCAAGTCGAGTGTGCTGAATGCGCTGGCGGGTAAGAAGCTGGTGAGTGTGTCGCACACGCCAGGCCACACGAAGCGCCTTCAGTCGATCATGATCACGTCGGATATCTGTATTTGCGACTGCCCCGGCCTCGTGTTCCCGTTTCCTGGCGTGCCCAAGTTCCTGCAGGAGCTGTGCGGCTTGTACCCGTTCTCGCAGATCCGTGAGCCGTACTCCGCTGTGCGTTTCCTGGCTGAGCACATCAACCTCGAGAAGGTCCTCGACTTGAAGCCGCGCACGCAACTGTTCGACGGCATCGAAGAAGAGCTGGTAGGTGGCAGTATTTGCTTTGATTGGCTGTGGCGTTATGATTTGGAGCTGACTGTTTGCTCCCTTTCGCTCTCATCTAGGAATGGACACCGTGGACTGTGTGTGAGGCGTACGCTGAGAAGAAGGGCTACCGCACGGAGCGCCGTGGCCGCCCCGACCACCAGCGTGCTGGTTCGGAGCTCATTCGCGATACTGTCGATGGCATCGTGCCATTGTTCTTCCTGCCTCCAAACTACAAGGGCTCGGATCCTCACGCCTTTGAACGCAACGGTGGAAAGCAAGACACCGCGGACGTTGACGGTGAGGAGGACGAGAGTGAAGAGGAGGAAGAGGAGGAGGAGGAGAGCGACGAAGAGGAAGAGCAGGAGGAGACCCCAGCGTCGCCAAAGACCGGCAAGAAGGCGAAGCCGGCGGCAAAGATCAATGCCTTCAGCCTGCTTGACTCGAGCAGCGACGAGAGCAGTGACAGCGACAGCGACTGAGACTGAGACTGGCGCAGAATCTTGGATAGACGACTCATAGACACATTATGGAATTTCTATTTGCTGTATGACTGCGGCAGTCGCCTCGTTAGAATTCACTCTCGTGCGCCCACAACTTGAACGTGCGGTCGAAGCCGCACGACACGATGTGCTTTTCGTCGGGCGCGAAGTCGGCGCCCATGACCTTGCCGTCGTGGCCCTTGAGCGTCGACATGAGCTTCCAGTCGCGCGTCCGCCACACTTTGATCGTGGCATCGTACGACGCCGTAAGAAGTAGCTCGCCAGACGCTGGTGAGAACTGGACATCGGAAACCAAGTTGCTGTGCGCTGGGACCGTGTACTCGCACTTGCGGTGGCGCAGATCCCAGATGCGAACAGTGCGGTCGTCACTGCCAGTGGCAACTTGGTAGCCGTTCGGTGCAAAGTCCATGCTCAAAATCTGCTTCGAGTGGCCCTGGAGAGGCATGATGGACTTGCCCGACCGCAGGTCCCACACACGTCCCACGCCGTTGAGGTCGCCAGTCGCAGCCAGCGCGCCGTCACGCTGGAACCCGATCGCATACACCTCCTTGTAGTGACCTTCCTGCAGCAGCAGCTCTTGAGCTGTCGACACGTCCCATAGACGCCACGAATGATCGAAACTCGTCGTGCCGACGTACTGTCCACTCGGGTGGAACGCGACCTTGCCCAGACGCGCGCGGTGGCCCTTCAGCACGGCCTTGGGTTCGGCACTCGACGCACTCCACAGCTTGGCCGTCTTGTCCGCCGAACCACTGCACAGACACACGACGTCGGACGCGTCCGACATGTCGGAGAACGTGCCGTTGGCAAGCGAGGGATGCCAGGCAAGACCAGTGATGCGGTCTTCGTGGCCGCGGAAGACCTTCATCTCAGCTGCCGACGACGCGTCCCAGACCTTCACGAGTCCACTCCATGAGCCCGTGGCCACGAACTTGGCGTCTCTTGAGTAGCGCGCAGCCGCTAGCGGGCGCACGTCGCCGTTCTGACTCGCGACGTTAACCATTTTCTGGGCTGTCGCGTACAGCGCCGCCGCCACTCGGTCGCCGGCCATGACTTCATTCGGGCCGTGCGTCTTCTCCTGCCGCTCCAACTTTAATCGCTTTTGCGTGCGCTCGGCTGCGTACGTGAAGATCACCGCACGCGCCTGCTTGAGCTCGTTGCTCTTGATGGGGATGTAGAAAAGCTGATCTTCGATCTTCTGCTCCTTGCCAGTGGCCGACGCTCCGGCACTCGCCGCCTGTTCCTGCTGCTGCCCTTGCTGCTGCAAATGGCCGAGAAGCTGACTCACCACTCCGCCTTCTTCCGCTTCCAGTTCGATACGCGCCAGCAGCTCACGGAGTCGCTCTCGTCGGTCCGCAGGCCCTTCACCAAACAACGTGATGGGCTGATGGAGCTGCCGCAGCCGCAAGATCACTTCATCCGCGCTGGTCGGCACATTGATGTTACGCGCACGCTTCTCGGCTTGGATGCGACGCAGCAGCTGCGCATGCTTCTCCTGTGCGGCAAGACTGCTCTCAGACAACTGCAGCACTTCCTTCTCCCCGGTGTCCGCAGTGTTCACGTTGCCGGCTCGGATCGCGGCTTCCAGGAGGCTGTTCGAGCCTGGAGCTCTTGCGTTCTCACGGCGAACACTCGCAGGAACTAGCGAGGCAGCCGATGGCGCGTCCTGCGCGGTAGCGTCCGCATTAATCGCACCGAAGTAGATCGCCTTGCGCTCGCCCATGCTGCTGCTCTTGCTTGGTGATGGCGCTTGGAGCTGTGGAGATGGCTCATTACTGTACCTTCCTTAATAGAGAGCTCAACCCACCTTCCGACTGAAATAGAGGGCCCTTGACAATGCCACTACCCTATTAGTGGACTCTTCCGCGAATAGTCCCGGTGGCACTATTTCGTCGGCTTTGCCTGTGGCGTTGCGTCGAAGTGAAGAGCTCACATTCGAAATTGAAGTACGGGAGTCCCGTAACGGGACGATGGCGTCAACACGCAACCCGGGGGGATTTGGGGCGACGGTGGAGGCGGCACGCGCGGCGCTGGAGGCAGAGCGCGAGAAGGAGGAGAAGCGGCGCGTGGCTATGATGAGCATGCGCACGAGTGCCGAAGAGATCGCGATCGTGGGCTTCCAGGGCGGCAACGACTGGATTCACGCTCAGCGCGAGAGGCAGAAGCTCAAGCTGCGGCAGCGCGCTGCGATCCACGCGAGCACGACGCCGCTCGTTGATTTCGACCGTGAGACCTTCAGTCAGCAGGTCAAGCGTGTGCTGGACGTGGATGTAAACGCCGGCTTTGTGATCGGGCTCAAGCGCCGTCGCGAATTCGCGACCAAGCTGTGTCACGACTACAAGTTCTTCACGGAGAGCCAGAAGCTGGAGCTCGTACTCGCGCTGGCCGTGGATCTCGGTATCCAAGACCTGTCGCAAATGGTCAAGTCTCTCCCGTCGCTTCCGCGGACTCATTTGGTGTTAAATGTGATGGCGGCAGCCTTAGGATTTGACCGCAAGAACGACCCGACAATTGCCAAGAACATCAAGAAAGGGCTCGTGCCCGTGCCGGAGCAGTTCTTTCTGCTCGTTGGGTCCGTGCCCATGGGGCCCAAGTTCCTGCTTCGTCTCCGTGTGGATCTGAGCTCGCTGCTGCGAAAGTTCAGCGCCGATTTGCCCCGCGACAGCGTCGAGGCACTGGAATACCTGGACTTGGTCATGCGTGACCTGTTCGCGACCCAGGCCGGCACTCGATTCCGCCGTGTCGACATGGCGTCGGAGAAACTGGTTGCGTTTGTACTCAAGCAGGAGCGCGTGCACAGTATCCGCAACTGGATGGACCTCAAGCGCCGCATCTCGGGCCCAAACCGATACTGCTTTGGCCTGTTCAACCTGCAGATGCCCGAGGCTCCTTTGGTTTTTGTCCAAGTCGTCGTCTCCGACCATTTGTGTGACAAGATTGACCCGATCCTGAACGAAGACGGACCTGTGATCGAGAACCCGACCCACATCATCTTCTACTCGATCTCCAACGCGAATCCAGGACTGCGAGAGCTCAACACAGCGAGCCACTTGCTGTTCCTGACTATTGAGCGCATGTCAAGCCTCTACCCTCAGTGCCACACGTCGTCGACGCTGTCGCCCGTGCCTGGATTCGCCAACTGGTTCAAAGCCGAACTGGACAGCGTGCGTCGCTCGCGGGCGCATTTCTCGCGTGACCAGACGCAACGCCTGTCGATCAAGTATGGCGTCAACCAGGTGCAGCTCCCCAAGTGGCTGCTCAAGCGACTCAACACTCCAGATTGGCACTTGGATGGCGAGTTCACTGAGGCGATTCGTGATGTTCTCGTCGCTGCGTGTGCTCGCTACGTGCTGTTTGAACGCAACGGCGACAAGATGCTCAACTCGGTCGCGAATTTTCATCTCCAAAACGGAGCCCAAGTCGAGCAGGTCAACTTTCTGGCTGATCCGTCGGCCGATGGTATCAGGACCGCGATGGGCTTCATGATCAATTATCGCTACTGCATGACTTCAATCGCTCACACGTCTGACTCGTACAAGCGCACGTCGGCAGCGGCGGCATCCTCGCGTGTTACTCGTCTTGTGTGGCCGTCCTCGAGCGTGATTCTTGACGGTACGATTTCCATGCCTCCAATGCGATTGTCATTTCCAGATTGGTCCCTGATCACTAAACGAATCATTCCATGCCGCTCAGAAATCGAGAAGCTCCAAAAGAGTCGCAATACCCCGCTGTTTGCTCGCGCTTATCGTGCTGGCGAGACGATATGCAAACGTGGAACCCTCCCCAACGCCATCTACTTCGTCTGGTACGCCGTACTTCTGTCACCGTTCTAATTGTCTCTCTTCTGAAAGTTTACACATCTTGTAGCGCTGGCAAGATCCGCGTGCACTCAGCTCACCCATTTACGTTGACCGAGAGCGAACTGTACGGGCATCACGAGGTGCTAAACAATGAACCTGTGCCGTTCACCGTGCACGCGACGATGGACTCGCAGATCATCTTGCTATCCAGTGAGGATTTGAAGGAAATTATGAAGGAGTCGAGTGCGTTGCGCGAGTACGCGATGCTCGATGCGCGGCAACGCCACGTTTTGGACACGACTCCTCAAAGCAACTCAGGTGTCAGCCGCTTGTGAGTGTTTGCTTTCGGAGACTGTGAGCGTACTGTTCGTCGACGTGCTGAGTGTAACGAAGAGAGAGCAAAGTGCAAGAAAAAAAGAAAGTGTCCGTGATCTCTGGGATCACCTGAATACAATAAACATTACGGATCGGATATCATCATCCCCAACGCCACACTCTTCGTCTCGGTTCGTCTCGCCCTGGGTATAAAGCTGAGCTTACACGAGGCTCTTCGTCTCTCTGTGCTTGGCCTGAAGATCATCGAATGTGAGTGTGCCGTTGGACAGCCCCTCCAGTTCTTCACGGGTCAAGAAGCGGCCACCAGGGCCACGTGGACGGCGCATAGCGTGGCGGTGGCGGGACGCGTGCAAGTAGGCCTTGCGCTGGCGCTGCGCACCGAGCTTGGCCTCAAGCTTCGCACGCTGCTGTCGTCGGATCATGATGCGGTGGTACTGCTTGGCGTTCACGTAGACGGGCTCCTCCTCGACGACTTCACTGGCGCCACCGGCCGCCATGCGTGGAAACAAAGCCTGGTTAAGCTGCTGCGAAGATTCACCAACAACAACACGTTAGTCTCGACCAAAGAGGGATCACTCGAACGGCTCAAACATGCGATACATACCATGTATGGCTGCATGATCATGAGGTTGGCGTTGTACATCGCACGGAGCTGCTCGTTGTTCGGCTGTTGTTGCTATCCATCCGTACAGAGCCACAGTGTTAGTGCATGCGTTCTAAAGCTCACATCGACATGCTACTGCTACTCTAGCACGCAGCAAACCTACCAGCTGCATCGCATCATGGTCATCGGATTCGCAAGTATACAGACACGCAGGCACTCATACACATCAGCGGCGCTGTCGCAATGCACTTTCGCAAACTACTCAACGCACCATTTGCTGGAGGAACTGCTGCTGCTGCTGCTGGTAGAGCGCGAACTGCGCCTGGAGCTCCGCCTGCGAGGCGGCGCCTTGCTGCTGCTGGGCGTTCTGTTGCTGCTGGGCCTGGGCGTTCTGCTGCTGCTGGAGCGCGGCGTGGTCGGCGGCTTCCATGTTCGATATTTGGGTCTATAAAGATTCCATATTCCCTGCGTTAGTCCTCATTTTGGTTCCAGCAAAGCGCCTACCCGACCGAGGTCCCGACGTAGCCGGATACGCCCAAGTCGCGGATACGGCCATGCGACTAAACTACGACGTACACTTGAAGCGGGCGCGGTGGTGGGTCTTGCGAGATGCGGCTCGTTCGTTCTTTCGCGCGCGATGCGATGCGATTGGGCTGCTGCTTTTTCAAACGGCGGCGCTCTCTCGTTGGTCCGTTTTTTCGGCAAATGCGGACCGCGCAAACCCCCTCTGGTATTCTCTGGTTGGTGGATGGGCCTTGGTGACGTGATGTGATTGGGTATGCTACTGCCACAAAACAAAACATCCCTCTCATTGGCTAAAATACCTAGTAAATTCGTTCAATTGGATAAAAAGTCACAACTGACCTGTTCGTATGTGATTGGCTATATATCATAATCTGACGTCGCCTTTCCTCGCCACTCCATCACCCCGCCGGATCCGCTCCCTGTGCGGCGCATGTTGGGGCTCTGACACGTTGCATGGGCGACTTGAAGGGCGCGAGATCCCCAGACACGTAGCAAGATGCTGACCAAGTTCGAGTCCAAGAGCAACCGCGTGAAGGGGCTGGCGTTCCACTGCAGCCGCCCGTGGATCCTCACGTCGCTGCACAATGGCGTGATCCAGCTGTGGGACTACCGCATGGGCACGCTGCTGGACCGCTTCGACGAGCACGACGGGCCCGTGCGCGGCGTCGACTTCCACAAGACGCAGCCGCTGTTCGCGTCGGGCGGCGACGATTACAAGCTCAAGGTCTGGGACTTCAAGCTGCGCCGCTGCCTGTTCACGCTGCTCGGCCACCTCGACTACATCCGCACGGTGCAGTTCCACCACGAGTACCCGTGGATCCTCAGTTGTTCCGATGACCAGACCATCCGCATCTGGAACTGGCAGTCGCGCTCCTGCGTGTCGATCCTCACGGGCCACAACCACTACGTCATGAGCGCGTCCTTCCACCCCAAGGACGACCTCATCGTCTCGGCCTCGCTCGACCAGACCGTGCGCGTGTGGGACACCACGGGCCTGCGCAAGAAGACGGTGCGTGGCGCGCCGTCCTCCATGGACGACGTGGCCGTGCCGTCGCGCGGCAACAACCACGACATCTTCGGCGCCAGCGACGCCATCGTCAAGTACGTGCTCGAAGGCCACGACCGCGGCGTGAACTGGGCCCACTTCCACCCGAACCTGCCGCTCATCGTGTCGGCGTCCGACGACCGCCAGGTCAAGCTCTGGCGCATGAACGAGACCAAGGCTTGGGAGGTGGACACCATGCGCGGCCACACGCAGAACGTGTCGTGCGTGATCTTCCACCCGCGCCACGAGCTCATCATCAGTAACTCGGAGGACCGCTCCATCCGCGTGTGGGACATCTCCAAGCGCATGGGGCTCCAGACCTTCCGCCGTGAGAACGACCGCTTCTGGATCCTGGCTGCCCACCCGACGCAGAACCTGCTCGCTGCCGGCCACGACTCTGGCATGATCGTGTTCAAGCTCGAGCGCGAGCGTCCGGCCATGGACATCCACGAGGGCCGCGCGTACTACGTCAAGGAGCGCTACGTGCGCATGTACTCGTTCCTGGACGGCAGCGACGTGCCTGTGGCGGCCATCCGCCGCACGGGTACGGCTGGCACCGGCATGGGCAACCTGCCTCGCACGCTCAACTACAACCCGTACGACCAGGCGTCGAGCTCCAACACGGTGCTGCTCACGAGCGACGCCGAGGGCGGCTCGTACGAGCTCGTGACCTTTTCGCAGGGCTCGAACGGCGAGACCTCGGAGTCGACGCGCGGTGCGGGCATGCACGCTGTGTTCGTGGCTCGCAACCGCTTCGCGGTGCTGGACAAGTCGCGCCACATCGTCATCAAGAACTTCCAGAACGAGGTCACCAAGAAGATCGTGCCCCCGAACGGCACGGCGGACGGCCTCTACTTTGGCGGCATCGTCGGCCGTGTGCTGCTCCACGTCGACGACAAGATGGTCCTGTACGAGACGCAGAGCCGTCGCGTGCTCGCCGACTTGCAGGCGCCGCGTGTCAAGTACGTGGTGTGGAGCCCCAAGTACGAGTACGTGGCGATGATCTCGAAGCACTCGATCGTGCTCGCCGACAAGAACCTGAACCACCTGAGCACGATCACCGAGTCGGTGCGCATCAAGAGCGGTATCTGGGCCAACTCGCCCGAGGAGATCTTTGTGTACACGACGCTCAACCACATCAAGTACTCGCTCACGAACGGCGACAGCGGCATCATCCGCACGCTCGACGTGCCGGTGTACCTGACGCACTTGGAAGGCTCGAAGCTGTACTGTCTCGACCGTGAGGCCAAGATGCGCACCATGGCCGTCGACCTCACCGAGTGCGAGTTCAAGATCGCGCTCAGCAAGAAGAACTACACGGAAGTCATGCGCATGGTGCGCCACTCGCGTCTGTGCGGCCAGGCCATCATCTCGTACCTGACCAAGAAGGGCTACCCAGAGGTGGCGTTGCACTTCGTCAACGACGAGAAGACCCGCTTCAAGCTCGCGATCTCGTGCGGCAACCTCGAGGTCGCGCTCAACTCGGCCTACGAGCTCGACGACAGCAAGTGCTGGCACCAGCTCGGCGTCGAGGCGCTGCGCCAGGGCAACATCCAGGTCGTGGAGATGGCCTACCAGCGCACCAAGAACTTCGAGCGCCTGTCGTTCCTGTACCTGGTTACGGGCAACCGCGACAAGCTCAAGAAGATGCTCAAGATCGCCGAAGTGCGAAACGATATCATGTCGCGCTTCCACAACGCGCTTTACTTGGGTGACGTCGAAGTGCGTGTGCTGACGCTCGAGGCTGCTGGCCAGCTCGGTCTGGCGCTGCTCACTGCGGCGACCCACGGTCTCAACGAGCACGTCGAGCGTCTCACTGGTGTGCTGCAGGAGAGCCACCCAGACTTTGACGCCACAGCGTTCTTGAACCGGGAGATGCGAGCCGACACGAGTCTGCTGGTGCCACCACCGTGTGTGAGCAAGCTGGAGAACGACAACTGGCCGCTGGTCGAGATCAACGAGCCGACGATCCAGGACCACGCCATCGCCGCCGAGAAGCGCGAGGCCGAGCGCAGCACGCAGCGCCAGGACTCAACTGGCGGGGCCGCCGCTCGTCGCTCGGACGACCACAGCCACCAGCAGTCGAACCGCAAGACCTCGATGGATCTGGGCATGGACGCCGGCGACGCGTGGGGAGACGACGGCGATCTCGACCTGGACGACTCGCTGTCCCTGGGACGTCCGTCGATGGACGACGCGCTGGACGCCGACTTCGCTCTGCCTGGTGCCTCGTCGACGGCCGGCTTCGTCGCTGCCCCAAGCGCTGGCACGAGCCTCGCTGTCCAGTGGGTGCGCAACTCGTCGCTCGCTGCCGACCACGCGGCCGCCGGCTCGCTGTCGACCGCGATGCAGTTGCTGCACCGCCAGATCGGTGTGGTCAACTTCGAGCCGCTCAAGCCGTACTTCCTATCGGTGTTTGCCGGTGGCTCGGCCTCGGTGCCCACGCAGCCCAACTTCCCATCGGTGCGTGCCTGGCTGCAGCGTAACGACAGCAGCCAGCCGGCGATCTCGGTGTCGTTCCCTCAGCTCGTGGAGACGCTGAAGGAGTCGTACCGTGCATTCACTGGCGCCAAGTTCGACGATGTCAAGTCGCTCTGTGAGACCATCTTGTACTCGGTGCCATTCCTTGCGGTTGACTCGAAGGAGGAGGCCGAGAAGGTCAAGACCCTCGTGACCGTGTGCCGCGAGTACCTCATGGGCTGCCGCATCCGCAACGAAGTCGCCAAGTACGCGCTGGAGACGGACCCGAAGCGCAACATTGAGCTCAGCGCCTACTTCACGCACTGCGAGCTGCAGCCGCCGCACCTCGTGCTCACGCTGAAGATCGCTATGACGAACGCGTTCAAGTCGAACAACTTCATCACCGCGGCGTCGTTCTGCCGTCGTCTGCTCGAGATCCAGGAAGTTGCGAGCCACCCGCGCCACGAAAAGCTTCGCCTCACGGCCATGAAGGTGCTGCAGAAGGCCGAGAAGGAGGCGCGCAACGAGCACCAGCTCGACTACCAGGACTCGAAGCCGTTCGTGCTCTGCGCCAAGTCGTTCACGCCCATCTACCTTGGCGAGCGTGACGTGCGCTGTCCGTACTGCCAGGCCGCGTACCGTCCCGAGTTCAAGGGCTCGCTGTGTGAGATCTGTACGCTTTCGCGCATCGGTGAGGAGACCATCGGCCTCGTCGTGACCACGGCTCAGACCTAAGTGTTTGATACAAAGTGAAGCGTGAGAAACACCGGCGTGGTGCGTCGAAAAGAAGGCGCGTTGAACGCCAAGGTAGGCGAGTTTTCCATCTCTAATACTAGTATACAGTTTCCTGATCCAAATGCACTCGCAATGGCTACAGACAGTTTCGATGGAATGGACCCGTTACTGTACTGAGACCGTCGGGTTGGGTGCGGGGTGGTGCAAACCCGCGTCGTTTCGCGACCCTTCTTGCTCTGGTCTCTTCGGCTCGGCAGCGCCGCTAGATCCGAACAGACAACTTCACACGCAAGTGGAGATCAACGATCCGCAGGGCAGGCATGCAGCTGCGCCACTTGACGTCGCTGCTGCCGGCGACCGAGGGCATGTGCAAGGTCACGGCCGTGGCCTGGTCGCCCAACAACAAGCGGCTCGCGGTCGTGACCGTGGACCGCGTGGTCCACATCTTCGATGCTCAGACCGGCGAGCGCAAGGACAAGTTCTCGACCAAGCCGGCCGACAAGGGCGAGAAGAACTACGTCGTGCGCGCGCTCGAGTTCTCGCCGGACTCGTCCAAGCTCGCAGTCGCCCAGAGCGACAACATCGTGTTCATCTACAAGATCGGCTTGGACTGGGGCGACAAGAAGAGCATCTGCAACAAGTTCCCGCAGAGCAGCTCCGTGACGTCGCTCACGTGGCCCAACACGCACCCGAACGAGATCGTGTTCGGCCTGGCGGACGGCAAGGTCAAGGTCGGCCAGCTACGCAGCAACAAGCCGGCGACGCTGTACGCCTCGGGCTCGTACGTCGCGACCGTGTGCAGCAACATGGAAGGCACGGCGATCCTCTCGGGCCACTACGACGGCTCGATCTACCGCTTCGTGTTCGACGACGTGAGCGGCGGCCCGACCAACACCAAGATCGCCGTCCATGGCTGCGTGCCGTACGCGTTGAGCTGGGGCGAGAGCATCGTCGCGGCTGGCAACGACCGCCGCGTGAGCTTCTACGACAAGGACGGCGGGCTCATCCGCTGCTTCGACTACTCCAACGACGACAAGTGCGGCGAGTTCACCGCGAGCGTGTGCAACCCGACGGGCGACTCGGTGGTCGTGGGCAACTTCAACAGCTTCTACACGTTCAACTACCAGCTCAAGACCGAGAGCTGGGAGTCCATCGGCGTCAAGACGATCGAGAACCTCTACTCCGTCACGGCGCTGGCGTGGAAGTCGGACGGAAGTCGACTCGCGGTCGGCTCCGTGTGCGGCGCGCTGGACTTGTACGACGCCTGTGTGCGTCGCTACCGATACAAAGGCAAGTTCGAGTTCACGTACGTGTCATTGAGCCAAGTGATCGTCAAGCGGCTCGCCAACGGTGCGCGTGTGGTCGTGCGGTCCCAGTTTGGCTGCGAGATCCTCAAGCTCAACGTGTTCCAGGACCGGTTCCTCGTGGGCAACACGACCAACACGCTGCTCGTGGGCGACCTGGAGACAAACAAGCTGAGCGAAGTCCAGTGGCAGAGCACGGGCCAGGAGAAGTACATGTTCGAGAACGAAAGCGCCTGCATCATCTACCAGGCAGGCGAGCTGTCGCTGATCGAGTACGGCCAGAATGAGATCCTGAGCTCGCTGCGCACGGAGCACCTGAGCACGCACCTGCTCAGCGTGCGGATCAATGAGCGGCCAAACCTCTCCGACATCGCCAGCGTCGCCAATCAGCACCAGCACCAGCTCCAGCGTGGCGGCAGCACGGCGAGTGGAGCAGGCGGAACACCCGAGATGACCGAGAACAAGAAGATCGCGTACCTGCTCGACTTGCAGACCATCGCCGTCAAGGACCTCCACTTCCACGTGTCCACGACCGTGAACCACGACTCGCGCATCGACTGGCTCGAGCTCAACTCGCGAGGCAACCTGCTGCTGTTCCGCGACAAGCGCCGCCAGTTGCACCTCTTCGAAGTCGAGACGCAGAAGCGGTCGACGCTGCTCAACTACTGCAACTACGTGCAGTGGGTGCCCGAGTCGGACGTCGTGGTGGCCCAGAACCGGTCGAATCTGTCGGTCTGGTACAACATCCGCGCGCCCGACAAGGCCACGATCTACCAGATCAAGGGAGACGTGGAGCAGATCGAGCGAGCCAACGGCCGCACGGAGGTCATCGTGGACGAAGGCATGAACACCGCGAGCTACCAGCTCGACGAGTCGCTGATCGCGTTCGGCACGGCGATCGACGACCTGCAGCTACTGCAGGCCATGGCGATTCTGGAGCCACTCGAGATCACGCCAGAGACCGAGGCCATGTGGAGCCAGCTCTGCACGGAGGCGCTCAAGCAGAACGACCACCGCATCGCCGAGCGCTGTGCGGCAGCGCTTGGGGACGTGTCGCGGGCTCGGTTCCTCCGCAAGCTCAACAAGGTGGACTGGATGGAGAAGGCCAAGTTCGACGACGGACTGGTCCACTGGAAAGTGCGCGCCAAGCTGTCGATGCTCAAGAGCGACTACCGCAGCGCGGAGCACGTGCTGCTGTCGCAGGGCCAAGTGGACGAGGCTATTGAGATGTACCAGCACCTGCACAAGTGGGAAGACGCGATCCGCGTGGCCGAGTCCAAGGCCCACGCGGGCTGCGACCAGATGAAGCGCAGCTACTACGACTACTTGCTCGAGTCGCGTCAGGAAGAGAAGGCGGCAGCTCTCAAGGTCAAGGAAGGCGACTACGCCAGCGCCGTGAGTCTCTACCTGAAGGGCGGCCTGCCTGCCAAGGCTGCGCAGCTGCTCAACCAGCGAAACATTGGCCGAGAACACAAGCAGTTATTGGAGACCGTGGCTGAGGCGCTGTACGCTGCCGGGATGTTCGAAAAAGCTGGCGACCAGTTCGAAAAGATGGAGCAGGAGAGCCGCGCGTTGGCAGCGTTCATCAAAGCCAACGCGTTCCGGAAGGCCGTCGATCTGGCTCGGAAGAACTTCCCCGACAAGGTCATGCGTCTGGAAGAGGCCTGGGGTGACTACCTTGTCTCCCAGAAGCAAATGGACATGGCGATCAACCACTACATCGAAGGCAACGTGTCCACCAAGGCCGTGGAGGCGGCGCTGAACTCGCGCCAGTGGGCAAAAGCTGGCCAGCTCGTCGAGACGCTGGAGGACGACGTCGCACTGCCGTACTACCGCCGCCTGGCGCGCCACTACCAGGACGCGCAGCAGTACGATCTGGCCGAGCGGTGCTTCATCAAGGCCGACGCCGCCCGCGACGCGGTGGAGATGTACACGCGCGTGAACAAGTGGGACGCCGCGTACCAAGTCGCGCTGAACCACATGGACAAGTACGAGACCGAGCGTCTGTACGTGGAGCAGGCCCACCGCATGGAGCGCCAGGGCAAGTTCAAGGAGGCCGAGAAGCTCTTCTTGACCGTGAACGAGCCCGACTTGGCCATTAACATGTACAAGAACCAAAAGAACTACGAGCAGATGATCCGCCTGGTCACCAAGTACCGCAAGGACCTGCTCAAGGACACGCACTTGTACCTCGCGCAGCAGCTCGAGCACGAAGGCAACTACAAAGAGGCCGAGCACCACTTCACCGAGGCCGGCGAGTGGCAGGCCGCCGTCAACATGTTCCGCTCGAACGACATGTGGGACGAAGCCATCCGCGTCGCCAAGTTCCACGGCGGCATCAACGCCTCCAAGCGCGTGGCGTACGCGTGGGCCATGGATCTCGGCGGCGAGCAGGGCGCCAAGTTGCTCACTCGGCTCGGCCTCATTGAACCAGCGATCGAATACGCGATCGAGAGCGGGGCGTTCGAGCACGCGTTCGAGTTGGCTCGCAACTGCGCACCGAAGAAGCTGCCGGAGGTCCATCTCAAGCACGCGCTGTTTCTCGAAGACGAAGAGCGGTTCAAGGAGGCCGAAGAAGAGTTCATCAAGGCCGGCAAGCCCCGAGAGGCGCTGGACATGTACATCCACCAGCAAGATTGGCAGAACGCCATGCGAGTGGCCGAAAGCGCCGATCCGGCGAGCGTTTCGGACGTGTTCATCGCACAGGCGCGGCTCTGGATCGAGCGCAAGGAGTACCAACGAGCCGAGGGCTTCTTCCTCAGTGCTGGCAAGCCAGATCTGGCATTGGCTGCGTATTTGGAAGGAGGCATGTGGCAGGATGCCGTGCGCATCGCCAAGCGGCACTTGCCTCACAAACTCATGGAGGTGAACATGGCCCACCAGCGCGCGATCTTCACGGGCGGGCCGAAGAAGAAGGACGAGTTGGTGGAGGCCTGCGAGATGTGGGTCCAGTCGCAGCAGTACGTCCAGGCCATCGACGCGTACCTCATGGTCACGACGGACAACCTAGACGACATTGAGGGCGTCGAAGAGCTCTGGGGCCGCGCCGTGGAGCTCTGCGGCAAGTACGACCGCGTGCGGTACAAGTCGATCGTCGAAGAGATCGCGTCGCGGCTGCTGGGCATGTCACGCTTTGACTCGGCGGCGCTGTACTTCAAGTCGATCGACAAGATGAACGAGGCGCTCGACTGCTACTTGCGGGTCAACAACTGGCCCGCGGCCCAGAAACTGTGTGAGCAGAACGCACCAGAGCTTCTGCCACGCCTAGAGCGAGCCCAGCAGGCCAGTGCCTTTGGCTCGGGCGGGGCTGCCTCCACTGCTGCGGAAGCCAAGGGCACGTCGAGCGCCGGATACTCTCCTTCGAGCGGCTACGACGCCAAGCTGCAGGGCAGTGGTGGTGCTGAACGGAAGGAGTCCAAGGCATCGATTGCTGCTGTGGACGACGACTCCAAGGGCGGCGCGAGTGCGCTGGACGCGTGGATGCAGCGTGGCGAGTGGGACAAAGTGCTCTCGTCGGCCGCCAAGCACGGCGTCAAGTCGCTGGCCAAGTACCTCGTGCTGCGCTGCGAGCGGCTGTGCGAGCACGATGAGACCGACACGGCGATCAAGACGATCACCGAGTACGGCGTTCCTCTGGACTCTGCCGCACTGGAGGTCACCGAGCAGATCGTACGCAAGAGCCTGGGCGGCTCGCAGACGCTGGACCAGACGCCGTCCCACCAAGCCGCGCTCACGGAGCTGCTCAAGGCGCTGCGGAAGCTGGTCAAAGACCTGCGTGCCAACAAGGAGTTCCCGCAGAACGAAGTGCAAAAGTTCGAGCAGTACTTGCTGGTCACGCACTTCTTCGTGATCAAGCAGCAGGCCGCGAGTGCTGGGTTGGACGACATCGCCGCCAAGATCAGCATGTCGCTGCTTCGCTTCATTGGATTGCTGCCACCAGACAAGATGTTCTACTTGGCAGGCGCCGCGGCGCGCCAGAAGAAGTGGCTGAGCCCTGCGTTCGTGTTTTTCAACCGGTACCTGGACATTTGCGAGGCCATCGACGACGGCGACCTGTCCAACCTGGATAACACTGACTTCTTAGGCACGGACATCCCTCCGCCGACGGAGTTCATTCTTCCGGAGGGCCAGTACCTCGTCGACGAGAGTGCTCGCGAAGAGATCCGGGACTGGGTGTTGACGATCTCGATGGACCAGCAAGTCCAGGAGAAGCTGCCGGAGAAGCCGTGCACGCAGTGCAAGGCGTCGCTGTACGAGGCGTCGCTCCAGTGCGGCGGCTGCAAGACCAAGTTCGAGTCGTGTATCGTCACGGGCTTCCCCGTCGCGGCCAAGACGACGGTCCACTGCACGACGTGTAAGGTCATCGCCGACAGAGAGACGTGGAACAAGTGGGTCAAGCAGTTTGGTAGCTGCCCGTGGTGTGCGGCGCCGCAGAAGATGAGCTACTAGGCTGGTGCAGTCGTGTCTAATCCGTGTATATCGTGTATATCTACTACTACTACCAACCCTTCTCTTTCCCTCTGTCTATGCTGTTTTCAAAACTGCGCAGCTCATGCTGCAGCGCATTTGGGTAATGCAGCCAACGCCTGCAGCGCCGCGACGATCTTGTCCGATGGGATGGCGCTGTTCAGGCAGCCTACGCTCGAAGACACAGGACAGCGTTAGAAAGGCTTGGTCTCCGTAGGTCAAATCTACCTTACCGCCGCAGTAGTGTAGCCCGACGACTGTCTTGTCGTCAAAGGCGATCACGGGCGAGCCGGAGGAGCCTCCCTGCGTGTCCAGCTTGTACCCGATGCTCTGCAGCCGCAGGTTACACCCGGCGTCCGTGAGTGTGATCACGTTGCCGTAGGATGAGTCGTGCTTGAGTGCGACCCGCTTCCCGAACCCAGCGGGATGCTCCGGGATGAATATGCGCTCGTTCTTGGTGGCTCCCTTCGCACGGAGGGACAGGAAGCCGTACTTTTTAGTCAAGCTAACACGGTCCGCGTCCGGCAAGCGCGGCTTGAGCAGCGTGAAGTCTAGGTCGTTGCTCACGGAGCTGGCGACAATCTCCGAGCTGCCCACTTCGATCACGCCCGGGCAGCCCATGGGCTTGTCGCAATCGTCGCTGCACTGCTTGCCCTGCGCTAGAAACTCGACGAAAGTCGCGTTGGCCTCGTCCTTGCTGCTCACGCAGTGGTTGTTCGTGAGGATGTGGCCTTCGCAGCCCAGCAAGAAACCCGTGCAGAAGATGGAGCCATTGGCCTTGTGGACTAGCAGTCTCGCAGTCGCCGAGGCCTTCTGGTACACTGGCGGGTTGTCCTTCACGCACGCCGCTCGATCCGACTCGTCCTCTCCGCTGACGCACTGGTCCGTCTTGCCGCCGCTCGCCTGCTGCGTGGAGTTTGAGTTCTCCATCGCCTCAGCGCGTCGCTGCGTGCCGCCGTTGTCATCCTCTCTCAGCCGTCGGTGCATGAACCGCAGCTTCTTCCTTCTAAAGTCACCACGGAACATTCCCTCAGCAGCGAAGCGGTATTGGTCAATGTGGAAGCCGTACTGCCTCCCATTTCCCGCGCCTGTGTCTTCTATTGATGACGGGACAGTGTACTCGACCACAGCTCTACGCGAACGCAGCGGCCGCGTGAAGAACGTTCTGCGGCCGTTGTTCGCGTGGCTGCTGTCGTAGCGAAGAGCTCCGTTGTCACTCTCGTAGTTGGCGTCCTGTGATCCATCACGGATGACCAGTGAGGCCCCTGGAGCAAGGTTCATGTGAGCGAAGCGGAAGACCAGGAACTGGGCGTCTGGCTGGGCCACTGCGAAGGACACGTTCTGTCTCCAGTCCCCGCTCATGATAGTTGCATCTTTGACGCCAGGAGTTGCTTGTACGCTGATGGTGATCGGGTGGACCCCAAATCCCGTCTGGAGGCCCTGGATCTGCGCCGTAACGGAGACCGTGGCGCCCATGACAGCGAGCCATGGCCACAGCCACGCCCACCGACTCATGGAGGAGGAAGTTCTCGGTGGAATGGTGAAATGCACATTACGGAAGCTGCGTGCGTGGCGAGACGAGCTCGAGTGGCAGTTATTTGTGGTCGGTTTTGCCCCACGACTCGGACAACGCTCGAATAGACGACGGTTTGTGGCTTCCGAAAAGGGACCAATCGCGGCGGAGGGGAGGGGAGGGGGGTGAGAGAGCACGAGGCACGAGGAGAAGAAATGCTGGACCTAGGATCCAACGCGTAAGGAGTACTGCGGAAGTAGCAGTGTGGGTGCCACAAGTGCCCCATGCATCCATCCATCGTTAACTGTGGGGGTGCGGATTCGAGGAATTGATATTCAGTCGGTCTCACTTCAACTTCAACGTCGAGAGAACTTCATCAAACGACCGTACGGGACTCTTGCCAAAGAATATAGCGTTTGCACGTGGGCTGACGTCAAGTTGGCTTAAACTCAATGAGTAAGGAAACTAGCGCCCTACCTGACAAGTAGGGCTGGCCGTGGGTCCAGCGACCCATGGTTCCCATTTTTGACGGAGGTGGAATGGCCGTCTGCCGACTGTCGCCCTACTTTGGCTGACGGCGGGAGCGGTCGGTCCCCGCCACCCCACCTTCCCCTATGTAGTGACATATACGTCACTAAAAGCGAGCCTATGTTGAGAAGTACTGTGGCTTGCAGCAAAGTACGAACAGCAGCCTCATTCATCCCGTCGAAATGGTGAGCGATGAGCAGTTACATGGCGCGAGTGCGCGGCGCTTGCTCATGCTGTGGTGTAGTCTGCACAGCCAAGGTGGAGGAAGATTCTGTACGAGAAGCAGCCCTTCGAGGACAACTACGTGGACCCCTCCTTCCTAGAGCAGCTACGCACGAATGGTACGGTAGTCCTAGCTCTCTGAATCTCCCATCACGCTCATCGTTTGCCATTGATACGCAGCGAATGTCCAAGACCATGACTACTGGGGAATGGTCCGCTCTGCAGCAGCGATCACGCAGCAGATCTGCTCCGTGTTGATCTTCTTCGTAAGCGAACCAATGAGCTATCTATGCGTGGTGGAACGTGCTCCCACAACTCGTTTTCCTTTTCGTGCAGTCCGTCTTCAGCTACATCGAAGCAGGGCGATTATCCGTCGAAACACTGGCTATGATTGACGTCGTCGCTATCGTCGTCGGCTTCGTGGTGCTCCGCGTGGGCTTCGATGTGCCTCTGAGTATGTCACACTGCTATCCAGCTCAGTACAGGGGCCGCGCACTGACTGTCGCTTTCCCTAGGCCTGTCTGACGCGCTCCGCTCGTGTCTGCTCTTCTGCGCTACGCTGTCGCTACTTTCTCCAGTGCTTCGAACGCTCACTCGGTCTTACGCGGACGATACAATATCGGCTCTAGCCATCATGCTGGCGCTTGTGCATCTGATCAGCCATGACTACTGCTACGTTAACTCGGGCATCGGCAGGTTCGTCATCTGCAATCCTTCAATCACTGAATGCAGCAGCCGTTTTAATCTCCCTTGTTGATGACAGATTCAGCGGCACGATCTCTCTCAACGCGGCCATCTTCACTGCCGTGTTGCTGGGCTCACGCCTGCACTCCAACGAGCAGGTCTTCGCGTTCATCCTCCTCGCGATCGAGATCTTCGCCGTGTTCCCCATGTTCCAGTGGGAGGTCAAGGTACAAACAGCACGCTCTGCTTCTCTCCACCACGCGTTGACGACTCACCCTGTCTGCCCACTTGCTCAGCGCCACTCCGAGTCGACCCACATCGGCATCGCGGTCGGCTTCTTCTTCCTGTCGGCCGCTCTGACCTATCCGATCTCGGTTCTGCTCAGCTCCGTGAGCTCGCTCTTCGTGCTCTTCGTGGCGTTCGTGTGTCCGCTCTGGTTCATGCACGTGCAGGAGTACAAGAAGTACGTGCCCTTCGGCCCGCTTGGCCTCTCCCTCCGCCCCTGGGGGCGCCTGACGTCCTCATCATACTCATGCTCATCGTGCTTCCTGCCTGCAGTGAGATCATCGGCCCTTGGGACATCGTCCACGTCCAGCCAGAACAGTAGACAAGGCCCCACAATGGACGATAGACCTGAGAATACCACCACCCCCTTTTGGCCAAACAGCCACTTTCATCCCCGGCGTTTTGCACCAAACCGGCGACAAGGCAAGTCCCCAAGCAGCCTCCTCGCCAGTCTATCAGCGTTTGGACCCTGGCGTCACTCCTCCCCCATGAAACAAAACCATGTCGATCGATGGTTGAAGTGCGCGAGTGTTCTAAAATTAAACCGGGCGAGCTTGATTGGCCGGCAGTGAAAAAATGCGCACCAGTTATGGCGACCGTTGAGGTTTCGCAAACGGGGCACAAAAATAGTGAAACGGTTCCGCGTGACGAGCCAATAAGCGGCGAGATCTGACAAATCAAGTTGCACTTGAAGCGGAGAAGCGCATCTATGCACGGAACGCCACGGAGCCGAAGCGGCGCGGATCGTACGGTATCACACTGGAACATACCGTAACCTCACGATGCTCCGATGAACTCTGTGAATGAGGACGCGAGCCAACTGATACTGGTGTACATGTCGGGTGTTCAGGATAGACCCTCATGATCGTTTGCGGGGCCGTGGGCTTTGTTGCCGGTTTGAGTCTGGTTACGTGCGCCACAATCGTGGACGTCTATCTTTAGACTGAATCACTCGCGGCCGTGGCGAGCGCTGGTGGTGGGTTCGAGTGCGTCGTCCCAACGAACCAACGGCTCTAGGAGCTTTTTGAAGGTCTCATTGGTAAAGAGTCGCGACCTTTCGACGTTCAACAGAAAGGAGACGTAGCCTTGCAGTACAACGAGTGGTTGGCAATGGCTGGCTGCTAGCGTGGATGGAATATCGAAAGAGTTCGCAGCATTGGCAAGGTAACGGGAATACAGTACTGCGCAAAGCACTAGCGACCTACAAGGATGATGGCCAGTGCTGTCGAATCTCGACGCTTCACCAACGTTTCAATCCATGGTATGCAGCGGCAGTACAGTACGGCACGGTGTTTACTGTAGGTGTGAGTCGCATCTCTCCACCACCTACGCGACCTTTCACAAAGCCTTACAGAACCCGCCACAGAGGCATGTGAAGACTGGTGTGCTCTCATTTCGGCGCGCAAATCCCATTCTTTACCTCATCCCCCACAGTGATCTCACATCCATCATGCAGTCTACAGGCATACCTGCGCCAAGCCCTCACCGCGCTTTGGTCCTGATTCCCTTCCGCATCTAACCTGCGCGTGAGGCGGCCGGTCGGATTCATGGGGTCAGTCGTGCATTTTCATCCGCGTAACCGAATCTTCGATAGAACAGACCGTTGGGAATCCCCAACCCGCTCGAAAGATCAGCGGCGGGTGAGTTCGGGTTGGGTGTATCCAAGTTGAAATGGACGGACAGACGGGCCACTCGCTAAGTTGCCGCCTGCGTGCCGACACGATGGTGTCATCGCCTTTGCACTTCAAAGACCCAGACCTCACAAAACTCCTCTCCATCAGAGACACGACACGCATTCGAGGGGGCAAGGCTAATGGATGAAGGCATCTCCGCGAGCTAACCAGCAACAGCGCGATGCGAAATCTCGGCCTGCGCATGTCGAGAGAAGAGGAAGAAGAAGCCACAACTCTGAGCAGATCGTGACTCCGACTAGTGTCGACAGGCTCGTAATCACCCAGCCGTCCTTCATGTTAGTTCTCCATTCTCAATAGGCATTGTGCACAGATGGCACTTGTTTTTTTCGAAGCCAACAAGGGCTCGCTTCCAGCATTCGTAACTGTTCCGTCGAAGTACAGCACGCTCGGATTGTTCTGGTTTCCACAGCATCTGGCAAATTCAGTCGAACACTGATTCAACCGGTTCACTGCCGGCGTCGTGGCCAATCCGAAGGCGGCGATCACCAATTCCTTCCACGGAGATGGCCAAAACGGAGGATGCACTCGGGTCTGAATTTGTCCAGGTTGTCTTCACGAAGAGAACCCGCTTGACTGCTATTATATGACCGTTTGTATGGACGTGGGTTGCTGGCCACCCCAAATCGGGTGTCACCAGCAGGCGTGCGCCACGCCATGAGAGGGATGCCTTCGCGAATAAACGTGGAAAACACACATTCCGACCGCTCGTGGTTGGTCGCTCGCCTCCTGATTGGTTCAAATAAATGTTGCCGCAGCGTGATTGGTCGATCGAAGTTTTTGGACTACGTGCGGTGTGGCGCTCGCCTCCCACCTGCGTTGCAGAGTAGGTACACCCTCGTGCCATCGCGCTCCTCCCCTCCTCCTCTCTGCGCCGCTCTGCTCCGCTGCTCTCCGCTCCGCTTTCTGTTGCCTTGCGAAGAAGCTCTCTCACACGCAACAGGCGTCATTTGAACTTTGGCCTCATTGTGGTTGAAGCGCGTCGCCTCCGCTCCCCTCCGCTCCGCTCCGCTCCGCTGCTAGTGCTGCCAGCGCCGCGTCCCCTTCTCCCCTCCCCTGTGTGTGGCCCCCTCCATCCCACCAGCGCGCGCCGTTTGTGGTCCACCATCATCTCCCCCGCCCCCTGCATCTCCTCTATCCACTTCAAGTTGCTTGCTCCCCTCCCCTCCCCCACCTCCATTCGCCACCATGAGCTCCAATAGCCCCGTCCTCCTCTTACCTCCATCCGCTGTCCCCATGGGCCCTGTGATGGCGCCGCTCTTGATCCCCAAGTCCGATTCGAGTTCTCGTGGGTTGATTTCCGTGGCGCCGTCCCCCAAGGAGAAGGCCAAGGAAGTCGTGGCCGTCGCCAGATCGAATCTCAAGCTCGACTACGGGCTCAAGGAGTCTGCCGAGAGCAAGACGATGCGCGACGCGTCACCAGTGACCCCCTCGCCGCTGCTGGCCTCCTCCTCTGCCGCTGCCCCCGCCGGCGCTGCGTCCCCTGGAACTGTGTTCTCTCCTCGGCTACCTGCGTCCAAGCTCGCGTCTTCGGTCGTGCTGACGTCGTCACCAGCGAAGTCTGCCAACGCGGCTCCCATTGTCCGAGCAGCCACGCCAACCGTAACCGCGGCGGTTACGCCGGTTATGGTGCCCGCACCGCAGCTTCCAGCTCCCATCGCCAAGCCCCAGCCATCTGAACCGGTGTCCGCCGCTGCATCCGTCGCTGCACCCCTGTCTGTGCCGTCGCCAGTGCCCGTCCGTGCCGCGGTGGCGTCCCCCAGCCGCGTGGTGGCGCTGCCGACCGGCGTAACCACCAAGCGTGCTGCTGCCGTGGCTGCTGCGGCTGCGGCAGCTCCGCTCACGCCCGTGCTGGCTCCAGTCTCCGCTCCGTCCTCCCCCATGTCCTCTCCGTCCTCTAGCTCCGCTGCTGGCTCTCCGCCTTCCTCGCCCAAGTCCTCCTCCAAGAGCAACACGGGCCGCTGGACCGAAGCGGAGCACAAGCTCTTCCTCAAGGGACTCGAGCAGTTCCCGTACCGCGCGTGGAAGAAGATCGCGACGCTCATCAAGACCCGCACGGTCGTGCAGATCCGCACGCATGCGCAGAAGTACTACCAGAAGCTCGAGAAGGAGGAGCAACGCATGCGCGAGCGCGAGGCGCAGCTCTCCACCACGCAGACCGGACTCTCCTCCGCCGTCTCCACGCCGCGAGCCGAGCCTCCGAGTGCGCCGTCCACGCCAGCCTTGTCCGCTGCGTTGCCAGAGCTTTCCTTGGCTGCGAGTGTCGCGGCTCCGTCCGCAACAGTCGCCGCCGCCGCTGCCTCGCTGTCCGCTGGCATCGTCGAGGAAGCCAACGCAGTGTTGGCGGCCGCTGTGGGCAAGCGGAAAGCTCCGCTGCGGAAGCGCAAGTCGTCCTCAGCCTCTGCGACGGACGATGATGACGAGGTCCAGTCCAGCCTGCCCAAGCGCATGATGAAGGAGAAGAAGTTTGTCCGCGAGAAGACCATGTCGCCCAAGCAGAAGACCGTGGTCTCCAACAACCGCCTCTTCAGCTTTGGCGACGGCTCGAGCAGCGACGACTCGACCAAGGGCTTTGGCCGAGGCCTCAACGCCTTCAAGACCAACCCGCTGGACTTTGACGAAGAAGACTGCGACGTCTCGAACGCCACGGGTACGAGCAGCATGATGCTGGACTTTGCTGAGGAGAAGCCGACTATGGTCGACTACCCCTTCGCACTGGACACGGCGCTGGACCAGGGCCTCACCGCCATTGAGAATGACGACCTGCTGCAGCTGAGCGACGACGAGAGTTTGGAGTGGTTCTCGTCGTCCACCAACGTGGAGCACGACGACGACCTCGTGGAGCCGGCGGAAGAGACTGACGCCACGCGGGCTGCTGCGGGCTCACCGCTGAACCTGGGCCGCTTCTCGCCTCTGTACTCGGAAGACTGCCTGCAGTTTGCGGACCCGTCGCCGTCCGCTGCTTCCAGTCAGTGCTCCACGCCGTCGCCGATCCTCTCGAGCTCGGCGGACTGCTCAGACTTCGGTCTGAGCGGCGACGAGGCTGAGGACGACGACGACTTTGTGCTCGACCCCGAGAAGTTTCTCTCCAGCTACTTCCCGGACGTCGATGCGTCGGGTGCTGCTAGCGGAGGCGAGCCGTCCTCGTCGTGAGCTCGCGCCCAGTTTGTGTGTTTTCGTCGAGTTCGCTAGCTGCTAGCTGAGCTTGTTGTGGCCTTCGGGACACTGAGCTTTATTATTATTATGATCGTACGCACCTCCTGAGTGGGCAGCGCATGAGTACTACCAATGCCAATGGGGCAGCTTAGCTGCCTCTTTCAAACTCAATCCGTCTCACTATGTGTCGTTGTTGTTTGTATTGGCTTACGCGACTTCAAACAGCACGACGCTGCGGTCGTCGTTGGCCACGGCGAGTTTCACAGGTACACTGGGGCCGCAGGCAGCCCCTGAGTCAATGTCTTCGTATGGGGCCTTCACACAGGCAGCGTCGATGAGCCCACGAAGCTCCTTCGGAGACGGCATAGCTTCACGAAATGACCGCACAACGACGCGGAAGACCAGCACGAGGCGCCTGAGCTTCCGCTTCTTTATCCGCGTGAGCGGGGCCTCGACGGCGTCGACAGTGGAAGACTTGGATAACGTCTCAGTGGCCAGCGCTGTGGTTGTCGCCTCAGTGTCCTCTGTGCAGAGCGCCTTGATCTCCTCGGTCACAAACAGCGTCTCGGTGATCGACTTATACACGTCCAGCACAGAGTTCAAGGGAGAGCCGCTAACGCGCAACTCCTGGATGCCAGCGTCCCCCGTGGCTCGCGTGGGTACATGGCGCCGCGGATGCAGTTTGTTGTCTTTGAGGAACGCGTACACGTCCAGAAACGCCATCTTGAGGTGGCCTGTACGCGTCATCAGCGCTATAAGCTTAACCAGCGCCAGCGGTTCCCGTGTGTCAGCTCCGCTCGCCTGCAGCTCTTCCACAGTCGACAGTTCCTCCAACTCGTACACGAGGAGAGCTCCCCGTTGCACCAGATACACCGTCTCCTCCGCGTAGATTGAGCGCCCAGTGAACACACCGCTGCGAAAGATCCGCAAGTTGTGGCTCTTGACTTGCAGCGGTGGACAGGTGTCCTCATACGCTGCTGTTGCCTCCGCAGTCGGCTGAGCTGTCTTGACTTCCTCAACGTTCACGGCAGTGTTCGCTGCTCGCGCGGCCATCTCTGCTGCAGCGCGCTTGGTAGACGGAGGCCCCATGTTGAACATCAGTCTTCCCCGCTGGAGTGTGATGAGCGTCAGGCCCGTGCGCGCGTCATACTCGCCCACAGACACGTCCTTCTGCAGCACTACGCTCGCCGCATTCATCATCCAGCCGTCCACCAGCGACCTGCAATGACCATTAGTGACACCCCGCAACAGTGCCTAAATGTACCCATATCGTGAAAGACACACATGCTTCACATCACGGTCTATTCGGCGTCCGTGGCTTTTTTAGTGCTCCCAGCCTTTTGGGGGCTCGTCTTCCTGTCTTTCGCACGCGAAGTCTTGAGTATCCGTGGTGGAGGTGACACAGCAACGATACGATCCTGCAGCTCCTTCGAGTCGACGGGCAGCCACTCGTCCTCGTGAGTTGACTGGCCCTTGTAGTGCACGCGGATGAACTTTCCTTCTACTGCAGCGATGCGGGCCTGTTCGGGAAGTAGATATTCCAGAATGGTCAGATGGTGTCGGAAGGAACTGTGAAATCCTCGCATTCGCATTCCCACCTCCGTGTCTTCAAACTGGATGGTCGAGCCTTTGACGAAGAGGCTCTTCCGGGCGGACACCTTGCGGCCAAGTGCTAGCTTCTTCTTCGGCTCGACAGACTCGGGAGGAGTTGCTTTCGTCGGAGTAGACAACTCCTTGTCTTTCCGTTTACCGAGTACGCGCCGCTTACTCGCTGCTTGTGACTCCGCGCTCATTGGGGAAGCTAGAATGTCACTCGCTGGATCGCAAGTGTCGTCGTCCCTGCACCGATGGCAAAGCATCGACGGCGGCAGCTCTTCCTCCTGCCACAGAGTCACTTTCTTCGTAAGATTGGTGCTCCCTATCGCCTGAGATGCCAGTAACGAACCTTGAGTGTCGCGAGATCCGGGTGGACACATCGGACATGGGCCCACACCTTACAGGCGGAGCACTCGAACCATTGTTCCTGCGGAGCTCAACACACACGAAGTCAGCTACGCACACCCACGGTGATCCAGCCTTCGAGTTCCACATACATCCACGACGAAGTCCGGCTCGTCGCTACTTGCGAATTTATTGCACCGGCAACTGAAAATCCACGCGTCCTCGCCCAGCATGTCTGGATTTGCCTCCGGCGACTCGAACACCTTAGTGACGAACGTGTCCATGTCGATGCGCACGCTGTCGGGCACGCACTTGCACACCTTGGCTTTCAGACCGAACGGAATCCAGCGCAGAGACGCAAAGTTCACCGCCTCAGCAATGTTGAACCCTACAACCATATAGCAAAAGGATGTCAGCAGGCACGAAGACTGCCGGGCACCGCCAGTGGACGCTTGCCTAGGTTGAAGCCCTGGTGGTACGTTGCCGGGAAGGTGATCACAAACTCGCCAGGCTGCTGGAAGGCCTGCGCAAGTTGACGATGTTAGTGAGCTATGAATTTCGGACGAAGTTCACGAAGTTGTTGCGCACCTTGAAGAATGGGACGCCAAAATCCTTCAGCCTCGACGGCGACATCATCGACGTCTTATGCCGCATGAACTGCCCACATCAACAGATCAGCGGCTATGCTGTCGACCCCTGAAACCCAGAAGCACGTACCTGACTGCATGCATGGTGCTTTTCTGGGAACAGCGACTGCGCTGCCCGCTCGAGCTGGGCTGCTGACTGTGGGGGCACCGCGTACCAGAACTTGGGCTTGCCCGTGTGGACGTAGTTGATGCTGTACAGATCCATGTCTTCCGTGTGGAACGCGAACATGGCGCGCCACATGCCAAAGTAGAGCATCGACTGGGTGACGCCGGGGAGATCGATGCGACGCAGGATCGTGTCGAGGCGATTGAGGTTCCACGAACTAGCCGGGTCGTCACCAAACAGAGAGTTCTACACCAGCAGCACGTGAGCCTCACACATCACCATCATCCACGTAAAGAGGCCAAGGGATCGACGCACCACAATGTCGGCACCGTAGACGGGAGCGTCCATCGTCGGTCTCAGGCTCTTCCAGAATAGCCGCTCCAGGTCGTCTGGGGACACGTCTCCACTGGGTTCTTCGTGGCCGAGCGTCTGAGCCAGCGTCTTGAACTCTTGTACATTCATCGTCTTGCGCTCGACCAGATCGACGTTAAACACGCCCTTCTTGCCGGCGACGTGTTGGCTCACAGGCCTCGAGACCATACACGCGGCGAGGTCCTCGGGTTCGTACGAGCGCGAAAACCAGCCTTCCGGTGGAATAATCTGTGCGTTGCGCAGTCAGATTACGTTGCCATGTTGAAGAACCACACAAGAGATCTCCTAGAAGACGTTCAGGGCTCCGAAAACGTACTTTACAGATGCCAATGCGTGCGCATTTCGGTTCGACTTCGGTGCGAATGTACTTGGCGAAGGAGGCGAATTCTTCGCGTGTGGGGCGAAACTCGGGGCACCACGCACCCGACGCTGGAGCTGGCGATGTGCTGCTTCCATCCATTGTGGTGGAAGCAATTGAAAGGGCGATCTTTGAGCGCTGGTTCGGTCGCAAGGCGTGCGGACGAGTCACGCGTGGCGACGTTCCATGGGATGGTTGCGCAGAGACACGCTCGCCGTCACAGCTTGAGGAAGGTTTGGCCCAAAAACCTTCATTGTTTGGTACAAAACACCTTACAATGGAGGTTTTCTACCTCACCGCACTGACTTGTTCAAGTACGAATTTACTTAACGCGAACAGCTCTATACCTAATTGGGTATGGCTACATTTCCTGCTCAGATCTCAGAGCAGAGTCGGATTGAAGCCTTGGCTGAGCCGCTGCCGCCGTGAACGCATGTCACGATCGCCGTGCTCGACCTTCACGCGGTGCAGGTGCTTGAGGGAGCCGAGGCGAGCAAGTGGCGTCTTCGCTTCGACGTACACGCCACGCTTCCGGAGGATGTTGGTGAACTGCTCAAGCAGACTGTTCTCTGTTAGCCCGGTGGACGACGGCGTCGGGTACAGGCGACGCAGCGACAAGGACGCGAAGTTCTTGCGGCGCTGCTTCTGCAATGGCTTGGAGTCGCCGATGGGACAGAAGACCTGCAAGCGAATTGAGCGGAGAAGCTGCTGCCGCTCGTCGACGAGCAGCTCCACTTGCGTGTCGGCATCTGCCGTCGGGAACCGAGGCTCCGTCCACATGTACAGTTGCCGCTCGGGGGTCGTGATCGTACACTCCACAGTCTGCATGCGTACGGCCTTCTTGTGGATCATGGCGTGGAGCGCCGCAACGTTGATCCGCTTGTTGACGAGCGCTTGCACAACCACCAACGCCTCCATGCTCCTGGCGCATCTGTTGATCCACCACTGGAGTGCGCGCCACACGAGTGCAAACCACAGCATGTTCAGAATAAAGTACACGAGCGGCGTGTCCACGAGCGGCTTCTTGATCCAGTCGAGGAACCACTTGGGAGGATCAACGTTGAAAGTTCCTCCGCTGAGTCGGTCGATGACTTCGAAGGACAGGTTGCCCGCCAAGACCACGCGGATCACATTCATGCTGAAGCGGACTCGGCGCCGGGTGTGCAGCGTGTCGAGCATCGGTGTGACGTTGAGATCAAAATCCCGTGCGGCGTCGGCAAGCTGCACGCGCGTGATGCTTTCAAATTTCATGATGAGCGTGTCGAGTTGTGTGCGCAGTCGCTCGATGAGCTTGATCGAGTCCTTGCAGCGGATCAGAATGCTGTTCTTGCGCTCCATGAGCGACAAGCTCTTGAAGATCTTGGAGCCAGCGACGTCCATGGGGATCGCAGGCAGCTCCATATCTTCAACCGACTCGAGAAGGTACTGGAGGCACTCGACCAGCAAGATGATGTTGCGGGCGGCTTCGCTGAGTGTGGCTTTCACAGACGGCAAGCAGCCTGGGTACTTGCGGTAGTTGCGGATGAGCTGACGCAGAATCTTCAACGTGTCGTCCAGGACAAACGTCCGCACAAAGAAATTGCGGATAAACAGCTCGCGGCTGTTGAGTCCGATGAACGTCGTGAGAAGCGACTCATACCGGTCGGCGTTTGGTCCTGCGAGAAGGCATCCTTCTCGTCCCAGGAAAAGCACATCTTCGCGTGTGATGTCGTAGCAGGCGTAGATCTCACCGAGTACTTGCTTGAGTTCGTTTTCACGGTCGCCCTTATCGAGATACTTGGATGCAGCTAGCTTGGGCGTGATGCCGCTGGCCATGAGCAAGTTATACTTGTTGCGCTGCTTTGCCTTGTTCATGAACAGCATGTCCAGCACGCTGAGCTGGTAACGAGAGAGCAGATTCGTGATGATGTCGGACGAGTCTTCGTGAATATCGACGACCAGACGCGCTAAAAGGTCGAGCGGGATGTCGCGCTCCGTGCGGTTCATGATCGCCTCGATCTTGACGCCGTACAGCAGTGCACCGCTCACGTTCAAGTGCATGCCGAAGTTCTCGACTTGGATCACTCCCTCGGCCTCTTCGCTCGTGATTTCCGCTTCGAAGTTGATGAAGTTGATTGAGTCAAAGTCCAAGATCTTGACTTGCGTGAGCTCAGACGGCGTGTCAAAGTGAGTCTCGGTCGGCTTCTCGTCGATCTTGGAGCTGAACAGACCTCCCTGGCAGCGATCCATCGCTCCGAGTCGGTCATTGAGAGCCGCGATCTGGTTGGCGCCGAACGGCATCCACTCGCCCACGAGCGCACGCACACTGGCTAGCACGATGCTCTCCTTTGCTACTTTCATCATCATGCTGTGGCCGCGGGCCGATTCCGTTGCGCGCAGCTTGTTGCAAGTCGGATTCACGCGAAACCCGTTAGACGAGCGGATACAGGAGGGCAGGTACGGGCTCGACACGTACGAGACATCTTCGACCTGCGTGATGTTACTGGTCTTGACGTAGTCGCCGGATTGGACCACGAACTCGACGCCGTCGTAATGGACTCGCAATAAAGCCCTGGGATGCGGCGGCGGTGGGTAGATGATCCGGTCACCATCGTCCTTGTATTGCTGCGGGATCTGCTCGGCGATGGCAAGTCCTCTTGTCGATGCTTGGAACGCGGTGACTGGCTGGTAGTCGATCGACGAGAGCTTCAGTCCGTTCACGAGTCTCGCTTCCCACAGATCGTCGATGACCGACTTGGCTTCCTGGGAGATGCACAGCCAGCGTCGCTCTGTCTGGCGCTGGTACGAGAGCCACGTGAGGTTGGGCGCGTAGTCGAACTTTAGGACGCCGCACTCGATGCCTTCATTCAGCAAAACCAGCAGCGCGATCTGACGCACCCATGTCTCCTGGGTGTGAACGTTCTTGGCTTGACGAGCGTACTGCGCGATGCAGTGCAGCACGCGGCAGTGGTCTGCTGGCCACTGCTCCACGGGTCCGTCCCACACGCTCGCAGGGTCGTCGTAGAGCATCGCGAACTGCGGGTGTCTGCAGAGATGGTGGGGCTCGAGTGTCCCCGAAGAGTCTCTCGATGGCCAAAGGTCGCGACTTGACGTGGAGTTCCTGTGACAATGCGTGGAGCATGTGAAGGCGATGGCGATGGTTCGATACACTTCACTAAATCCGCTTATCTAATCCCGGACCAACCACGTCGTCGGTCGTCCGTCATTCGCCTGGTGGCAACGGCAGCAGAGGGCTGTCGGTTCAACTATGTTGCACCACATTTGTAGGCAGAAGACTCCCGATCCAGGCCGCCGCTGAGCCCGACAGTGGCTTCACGCTGGCCATTCCGATGCGCGGGTCGTTTATTCTCCCTTTATGCAGGTCACGATCCTGAGATCACACAAATGCGTGCCATGCGCGACGGTCAGCTTTCAACGATGGCGACCAAGCAACAACGCGAAATGCACGCACCAGTCGAAGCCCTCGAAGAGGCCGGCGCCGGACGTGGCCGTCGTTTCCTTGATGGACCACTGGCGATTCCGGATCTCCGACAAGCCCATGGCCTCCGAAATCTATCAATCCAATCACGGGTCGCCGTCAGCCAATTCCACGCCACAAAGTCGACAGTGATTCGCTCGCAAACCCCGTACCTGTGCAGCGTTAAGCGCACCCTTCTGGTCCTGTTTGTTCGCGAATACCAGCAAGATCGAGTCCTTCAGCTCTTCCTCCTGCGCAATCGACAAACCGCATGAGAATTCCATGATCGCCAACACGTGGAGAGAGTGTCACGACGGCACCTCTAGCATCGCGTGCAGCTCTTGCTTGGCGATGTTGAGTCGGTCGATGTCGGCCGAGTCCACGGTGAAGATGATGGCGTCTGTGTTCGGGTAGTAGCACCGCCAGTACGGTCGGATGCTGGTCTGTCCGCCCAGGTCCCACACCTGGAACTTGATGTTCTTGTACTGCAGCGTCTCCATGTTGAAGCCGATGGTCGGCACGGTCTGCTCGATCTCATCCGCCTGCAATCGGTCTGCGGCAACAGCATACACATACACGGCGCGTCAGTCATTGAGTATCCTTCATCATATCCTGTCTTGGAAATGGAACGGCTCACGCACAGAGGATGGTGGTCTTGCCGGCGTTGTCCAGGCCCAGGATGAGGATGCGCACTTCCTTGCTGCCGAAGAGCGAGGCAAAGACCTTGGAGACGAGGATGCCCATGTTCGTCGAGTGGCTGGCGCGGTGTGGCTGGCGAGAGAGAGCGGCGCAGGCGGCGTTCCAGTCGACACGTAATGGCGTGACGTGTGCAGCTGGCTGTTGACTGTGAGTAGCTCCGCTTCTCCGAGATGAGGATGGCCGGAAGAGGGAAGGTGCGTACAGTAGTGTGCTCAATAGAGCGCTTTCGCTCCAAAAAGCCAGATAAAATCCGAGAGGGACAAACACTCACGACATGTGTACTGAGATAAAGATGGCTACACAGCGGGAGTCTGGGTTTTTGAGAACTGAGACGAAGGAGCTCTTCATCGGCCAGCCACTTCAACTTGCATCTCAATTGCTATGCTTCCACAGCACCTTGTCCACGGGCCTACAGGTCGTCGTCGATGCGCTGCTTCTTTGCCGGCGGCTCGTCGTCGAAAGACGAAGGCGGGAGCGAGGTCGGCGACGGCGCGGCGTGCTGCGAGGGCGACGGCGGCGGAAGCGGAGGAGTGTTGGGGACCGTGGGCGAGACCACGAAGCTGGCGAGGGTCGGGAAGTCCTGCGCCGTTACGAGGGTGCGCAGAGCCGAGAGCACGGCGTCGTCTTTGAGGATCAGCAGCGTGTGGCTGCTTCGTCGGCGCTGCAGGAGCTCGAGTTTGTGGAGGATCTGCTCCACGTCCTTGGAGGCGTCTCCGGCGGTTGGCAAGATCACCAGCATGAAGTTCTTCACGGCGTCGGGGCACTTGTTCACCCAGCTCGAGAGCACCGCGAGGGAGAACTCGTCGTAGGTCGCGTTGAGCTTGAAGATCGTCTGGAGCATACTGGCGTCGGGCGTGAACTGGACGAGGCACTTGAGTAGACCGTTCAACGTCTCCACGTGCTCTTCTGGGTTCACGCACGCGAGAACCTTGCGCGCTGCCGCCATGATTGCTTTCACGGCTGTCGGTGCGTTCGCGGCTTGGGTTTCAACGATCACGAGTTCCCAAAGAACAAACTGCTCCCACGAGCTCCACGTGAGCGACGACAACAACAAGTTTGCGAGACGCGTGTTCAGGATCGAAAACTCGTGCAGAATGATCCGCGCGCTGATAGACTGGAACGTCGACGGCGTCATAAGCGAGAGGAAGAGCTGGATCAGAGCCTCGCTTCGGGCAAGAAGCTTCGTCAAGCTCGGGTGCTCCAAGTTTCGGAACAGATACGGCAAGATGTGCAGCACCGCGGCTTCAACTGCGTCCACTTCATCCTTCGCTGCTGGAGCTGAGCGAGACACGGTCTTGCCCATAAGGGCAATCGCATGGGCTCGGGCGTCGTCAATGTGCTGGCTCAACGTCAAATCTTTCACCAGTGTCTGCGAAAGAGACCCGCCCATCCCGTCGATGAACGCAAGGTACGGTGCCAGCGTAGCTTCGATACTCTTGCCTTCTCCACGCGAGCAGCAGAAGGCCAGCAACCGAAACCCAATCGTCACGTCCCGAGCCTGCATAGCCAGAAGGAAAGGGACGAAGATCTCCGGGGGCTCGCTGAGTACTTGGTCTAGCATCGAGTCGAACACGCCAGCGCACGTAGCCTTCGGCACATCGCTCGTACTGATACAGGACGAGACGATAATTTTCTCCAACGATGAATGAAGAAAAGATCCCAGAGGTGCTGCCAGATCTTGAGCGTTGTCTTGGCGAATCCATGAGATCAGAATATCGTTGAGCGACTCGAGGAATCCTTCTGTCGGGCGCGTGCACGCCTCGGGCATCATATCTTGGAAGCTCTTGAACTCTTCATGGCCCAAAACGAGTAGCTCTGCAGGGATGTCTTCTGACTTGGACAAGCTGACCGCAGTCACCATGCTGGCTTCCGTAAGAAGCGTCGCTGTCTCTGGGATCTCTGTGGCGCTTTCATCCTGCGTATGCTGATTGTTCGGCAAGAATGAGGATGTGCTCAATGAGTCAGTCGAGGTAGCTGTTGATACGACGCTCGAGTCGGAATGCGATGGACTCTGCGGGTGAACGGGAGAGGCTGCAGGGCTTCCACCATGAACGGGACTTCGCAGCGGGCTTTCGTGAGCTGGGGAGGCTGGAAGAGGTGATGACATCACGCCAGGTGAATGGAGAGGGCTGTTACCGCCCGCAGTTGAGGCCGGAGAGTGCAATGGTGATGGCTCTTGCGCCTGGATTGCGTCTGGAGACGGGAAGTGCTCAGGAAAGATGCGATGGAGTTCGCCCTTGAGTTCTGGCGCACTCGACAACAGAAGTGGGAATGACTGGAGCGGGTGGATGCTCGGGACGACGCCAACTTTCAGCAGCATGGCGAATGCCGTCGATACACCCTTCTGCATGCTGACCTTGTTCGCAGCAGACGCCGCGAACTTCTCAACAGCGAAGACCAAGAACTGGATCATAGCGAGCGTCATTTGCGGGTGGCTCTTGAGCGATTTAGCCTATCGCAAAGAGAACAATAAGAAACGGATTCCAAGCACGTCATCCTCAGCATATCACACTCTTACCATAAGCAGCATCGCTGGCTCGACATTCATGATGTTGTCTGTCGGCTTGAAGTACAAGTAGTCGAAGAACATGGCGAGCTGGACACGCGCCAACACGGCTGGTGTTTTGCTTTCATACAGAAAAGGGCGGCAGTCAGCACAGCACCATTCACATGTGCAATCCAGTTCGGCAAAGCGTACCACAACAAATAGAGCCAACCGAGAATGTGGTAACGAGGCGTGATCTTGGAGCTGAGAATCTGGTTGGACGGATGGTAGACGGCACAAATGTATCGCACGAGGTCTGGAACGAGAGCGTCGGACCCTGCGTGTGCGAGGAACTGTGATGCGAACCACTTCTGGTAACGCGTCACGGAGCCAAGCTGCACGCGTTCCATCATGAACACCAAATGCTCTTCGATCTTCGGCGAGAGACGATACGCGAGATATTTCGGCGGCGTCGGAATGGACATGAGACGAGATACCGAGTAGCTTGCAGTGTCCTGGTCGCTGTCGTCACGGACAGCTCGCAGTTGCTTCCAAAGAGTGTTCATGCCTGGAATCTACACACAGCACAGCCATCGTCAGTCAGCCAGATATGACAAGAGCTGAACCTTTAGCGACTCACTTCTTTGGCATCGTTGAGCACGCGCACCACTTCCCGTCCAAGCTGAGCTACGTCAGACTGGCGGCGGTTCCACAGCAGCGTACACAGTTCGATTTCTTGCTGCAAGAGAGTGGCTTGCGCCGTGTGGTCGACGACGATTCGGGCAAACGTGTGGAACACGTACGGGATAAAGCTCGAGCACGACAACACCCACGCCTCATGCTCGTTCAGGATGCGGACGATCGACGACGCTAGCCAGACCGACGTGCGGCTCGCGTCGCCGCCTGTGAGGTGGCGAAGCAGCGACACGATCACCTTGTCGACTCCAGGGACGTTAATGTGCACGAACTCGCGCACCAACCACAGCAACTGACTGCGGCACGGGCCCACCAGCTTGGCAAACTTCTGCTCGATGAGCTTCTGCAGCAAGCCGATCACGTTCTTGTAGTTGTCTGCTGATGCGATGCTCGTGAGGAAGCGAAGATACTGCTTCGCGAGAGGGGGTTCCGTCACGATCGCGTACAGCAGAGCAATATCTGGCTGGAAAGTCAGCTGCGACGGCACTGCCGCGCCGCTCTTGTCCGCTGTCCCCGGTGGCTGCTGTTTGAGAATCGCCAGTGTGCTCGCTTCATCTTTGCCCTGGATCGTCTTCTGCATGTGGTAGAAGTGCGCGTACCACTTCCGGTCCAGCTCGTCCGGGGCGTCCAGCGGCTGGTGGCTCACGAGCTTTGAGTTTGGCGTCTGCGTCGCATGCCCAGGCGACGTTGGCGCTGACGCCGCGGGAGTCGTAGCCGTCGTAGCTGCTTTCACGTGCGTGGGGATACTGCTCGCTGGCGCGGCTGCAGAAGCTGGAGGAGGTGGCGGTGGGGGGGCCGATGGCGGGGGAGGTGGAGGCGGCACTGCTCCTCCGTCCCGCCCAGGGGATTCGTCGAGGTGCTCCTGCGGCGGCGGTGGCGTCACGCCGTCGTGCGCGTCGTTCATGGTCGCGGCGTTTTGCTTCGGAGTGTCTGCAGCGGCATGCTTCCATGATGTGGACAACATCAGGCTTTAGGGGCCACTATTAGGATGCACTACACTACGATCCTCCCGTCTGACAGTTCAATGTGGTGTCACTAAACCGGATATTGTTTAATTGAGGCGGGGTCCAAGTGTCCGTAAAGTCAGGTCAGATGCCGGATATCCTGGAACCGCTTCCCAGAACGCGAGACGACGAGACAGAAAGAGTAGCAGGGGGAGCGCGCGGTGGAAGAAGCGCGTGCGTCGTCGTCCAAGCGCCTCTCTGTCGATCAAGCAAACTACCGTGGATTCACGTGCGCGTGTCGCTATTGTGCCCGTGAAATTGCGCGTCTGTGGAGCTCTTTCTGGGCTTCAGGGGCCGCTGAGATCCGTGCGAGATGGTGAACCCAGGTCGCCACCACCACCGCCACCGCCATCGCCGTCCGTCGTCGTCAGCGTCGGAGGCATCCAGCTCGTCGTCTTCATCGTCAGCTTTATCTGCATCTTCGTCTGTTGTGACACCACCAGCGGCGACCACGCCAGCCGTCGCAGAGGCTGCCACACACAAGGCCGACAGGGATTCGAAGCCCACGGTGGCGCCGTCCCCTCAGCGCGCGTGGCGATTTCTAGACACGGAGGAGACATGCCATTTCTTCAATACAGAGATGGTGATCAGCACCAACGACGTGCTCCAGTTGGAGGTAGAGGAAGATGCGATTGAGCTGCCGATGCATCTCGAAGAAGGAGACGACCCAGACTCACCCCGAGAGGAGAACGCTGAAGCGGCTGAGCCCGAAGCGGAAGAGCGAATCCACACGAAACCACAGCATCCGATTGAGTCGAAGCCGTCCAACCCGGCGCAGCTCACGTATGAAGCCATTTTCAACGATTTCGACGATCTGCACCTGCCGACGATCGCGCGAGACGCGCCGAAAACGGTGCTGAAGCGAAGAGCAGAGCAATGCCAGCACGTGGCGGAGGTGTTGCAGTCTTTCTGCAACGATTTGCAGATGGGACAGAATTACGTGTACCGGAAACGCAGCGAGTTCTTGCGGGTGTGCTTTCAGCGCGCGATTGATTTGCAGACGGAGCCCGCCGTCAAGAACGGCGGCGGTAGCTCTCAGTTAAAAACTGACTCGGGCAACGCATCCATTGGTACGAGCGTCTTCCAGTTCCAGTGTTCGCGCCTGGAACGGCCTATCGACGTGTCTGTGCCTGAGCTGCATCCTCGAAAGTGGCCACATCTACCGTACCGGAATCCGCTGGAGTGGAAGGATGATGCAGCTAGCGCCGTCGAATTCGCGAAGCGAGTGTGCGAACTGCCGGTCGGGAGCCTGTTGTACGAGCCGATTGACGTCGATGGGTTCACGTCCAGTGTTGTTGACATTTTGGAAGCAGAAGGAGTGGACGTCTGGTAAGTTCTTCCTCGCAGGTGCTTGGAGTGTTCCCTTTGACTGATTGGTTTCCATGAATATTGTCCATTCAGGTGCAGAGACCGAAGTACTCAGCTTGTATTGTCGGTGACTGCTGTCACCACACTGGCAGCAACGCTCGCGATGGCAGTACGGTTCCAGTCGTTCTCGCTGCTGGCACTTGTTGGCGATGTCATGCTTCGCTACGGTGCTTCGACGATTCTGTCCACGGAACACGTGGACGAAGGCGTGATCGATGTCGTGACTCAGAGCACGCGTACGCTGCAGTCGGCTGCTCAGACAGCTCGCGCCCCGGCCACGTATCCTCGTGCACTTGTTGCTCAGTGGAAGATGTGCTCGTACCAGCCTTCGACGAGCGACGCCATTGCTACTGACGGGCTCTACCTGTACATCTATGGGCGGTCAGGATTGCTGAAAGTGGGAACTGGCCGTGGTGCAACTCTACGTGATTTCGTGTATGACCACAACAAAAAATACTGCCGCAGCCGCGATGCAGAGCGGTCATGGTTGTGCCTTATCGGCAACTACCTCTATTGTCGAAGCATCGCCATGCCAAGCAACCACGTCGACCGTATCGCAGTGAACGACCTCAGCGCCGTCGACGAGTTGTTCTTCGCTCCTCCTCAGCAAGTCCACGAGGTCGCAACTGGAGCAAACCCGGTGTATGCGATGGTGACAAATGGTGTTGACCTCTTTACGATCCATTCCATCGACTCACAGAAGCGGACAGTGCGAAAAAAGTCTCGTGTAAAGAAGCCGTCTTCGAAAGACGTCGTCAAGGCACTTCTAGCAAGGGCATCGGGGGACGTATCGGGAACATCAGGTGAAGCCAGCCCAAGTATCGCTGTCGGTGATCGAGTCATCCGCGGCCCGCAGTGGAAGTGGGGTTCTCAAGACGGCGAGCAAGGAAGTCCCGGCACGGTTCAGAGAATCAGCACATGGGGAGGTGTTAAAGGATGCGGTATCACAGTTCGATGGGACAAGAATCAGCGCGTGAACACATATCGGTGGGGCGCTGAAGGAAGCTATGATCTCGTTGTCGTCGTGGAGAAACCAGGAGGTGTGTTGGAGAAAAAGCCGCTACCTTCGAAGGCATCTGGGACAACTGACGAGCCTTCTGGTCCTCGACACCTCTTCGTGGTCAATCGATATCGAGTGTCACAGCTCGTGAGAGTAGTCGATCTCGACGATGAAGCGATGAACACCTTTCTCGGAATCCCGTCGAGACACCCGACCGACGCGCCCAAAGTACCGGACGAGAAGTATTCGCTGTCAACATCGATTCACGAGCATACCCTCTGTCTGTCCTCAGCGACAACGGCATGGATGTGCGACGGCGGTACACCTGAGTGTTTGGGAGACAATTCCGGGGTTCGGTACCGCTGTGAGAACGGGTGTGACTTCGATTTGTGCGAGGTGTGTCTCGCTAGTACGCTGAGGACGAAGGCAATCGAGCAATCAAGTGCGCCGATGACTTCAGAGGAGATTGCGAGGGTGGAGTCAACGGAGCCGGGGGAGCAGGAAGCCCAGACGTCTCCCGGCGTGTCCACGACTCCAGCAGAAGAGCATGTGATCGAACCGACGGCTGAAGAGACGGAGAACGCTCAGATTGATGAGCTCGTGGCCTTTTGGTGCGGCCTCTACTCCCGTAAAGAGTGTGCCGTGGCATATGAGCGATGTGGCCGGTCCTTCGAAGTGTCTGTGAGCTGGATGAGCAACAGTGGAGAAGAACTGAAGAAGAAAACGACCATGGCGAGTGTTGATTCCGTCATTCTTGAGTCACCACCCAACTCAAGCGGTCTTGACCCAGTTCTTCTCGTCGCAGGATCGTTTTACGTGGTCGACGATCAAGTCTGCATCGTCTCTCCTCCTGGGTTGTACCAAAGTGAAGCAAGAAAGCGCAGCGCCCACGCTTCTGATGCAGCATGGTTTTTCTCGCTCAAGGATGGATCTCTGCGATACAAGCAAGACTCTCCCATTCTGCTGCGAAGCGTGCCGGCCGGGTCGCCGATCTGCGTGGATCTCGATCGACGCCGCATTTTGGTCTTCTCGGGGCATCTGAATTGCGTCGAAGAATACGTGATCGCGTCAAATTCAAGCACCTCTCCAACCGAGCTATCCGCGGGTGCGCGTGAATCCCTCTCATCTGTCGGCGCTCGCATCCTTGGCTGTCTGCATCGCTTGAGTGAGCAGCGCTGGGCTCTGCCGGCGTACAAGAGACCGCGGCAAGGATTGCAAGACTGGATCAATCAGATTCAGCTTGAGAGTTGCGTCGTGGATGCTACGAGCACATCTGTGCGCGCCAATGCAGTCAATGACACCAGCGCGAAACTTCGGGCGAGGCAGACCAAGAAAATTCGACTGAGACTCCTGGAGTTCGAAAAATGTGGGGCGGTTCATGACCGTGGGTACGTTGTACCTTACTGTCTCGACTTCGGAGAGACGGGTCTTCGAAGTCTGCTGTGCAGACTCGATTGTGCCATCAAAGACGTACGATTGCGTCCGGGCTCGATGAGCAACCTCGTCGAAGTTACCTCGATATGGCGCAGGCTACTCCAGGACTGCTTCCAGGCGGGTTTGAAGTTGAGTGCCCCGTCTGACTGGTCTCTGGTGGTGGACTCTACTGCAAATGGGCTTCTAGACGTCACTCTCGGACACGCATTCGACTGGGAAAACTTGCAGTCTTCATCTGGCGGCGAGGTTTCCGACTGGTCTGGAGTCATCCGATCATCCCAAGATATCATCATGTGGGGAGTTGAGATCGGGTTGTTCCATGGCCCTTGTCGCTGGAATCTTTTCGCGCAAGGATTGCAGAAGTTGCTTTCGTCCTCACAAGATCTACCAGACAACTACACGAAGATCATGAAGCAGCCAGAAGCCCAAACGACCTTGCGGTCTTCGTTGGATTGCCGCATCTCACTGGTGAAACGAATCCTGACGCAGAATACGGATGCGACTGATGGCGGTATGAGCGACCTCGTGCGAGATAGCGCCGAAGCCCAAGCTCTTATCGAATCGCTCTTCCAGTTAAGCGCGCGGGAACTGATTCACGCGGAGGGTTTGTCGACGGAGGCGAACGAAGCAACTCGTGGAGCGGATTTCTACTCACCTGTCGAGAAAGCTTTGCTCTCGCTCTTCAATGGGTGTGCAATCGATGTTATGGCTAAGGTGGAAGTTGTGGACTCGGCCATGCCTCGACAACGCCGTGTGAGCAGCGCCGCTGGAGCTGAATCGCTTCTTCAAGTGTTTGCAGTCCAATGTTTCCGCACGTGCGCAAATCTGCTCAAGTCAGCCAAAGACGAACGTGGAGAGCGCTTTCTTGCTCGGTCGATGTGCTTCAAGCTGCTTCCTCTTGTCTTCGCAATGATGAGTAACGGAGGCAGCTCTCTCTGGGCTAGCTTGGAGGACGACATTTTCCAGCTCGTCGCGACGATCGGCAAATTGCACGGAAGCCAAGATGTTTTACCCTCGCATGCGATGCCAGAATCACGCGTGGTGGAAAGCCCCCACCCATACAATCGCAATCAAGCGTCAATGCGAAAGGTCGTCCGCATCGCTGGAGCCACTTGTCTCCATATCCAGTTCGATCCGCAATGCAGCACATCCGGAGAAGCTGACTTCGTCTTCGTCACCCCGGGGCACGAGTGGTTCCACTCTGAGCGAGTCCCCTTTGGCGAGAATGGAATTGGAGACGCAGGAGGTTGCTTCTTTGGGACGCGAGAGAATGGCAATTGGCCGCACCCAAGTGGTGGTATCTCCATCTGGGGCGATACTGCGACGATCATGCTGTGTTCAACAAGTCAAGAGCGAGCATCAACGGCTCAGGACGACAGCCGCACATGGGGCTTGAGATGCGTCGTGCGTGGGATCAACCTATCTGTGGCTTTGTCGTGGCGGGCAGACACGTTGCTCGCTGTGAGATACACGGTTGCAATGCTCTCGCAGCGACGACTGGCGGCAAGCCAGGAAGCCCTCAACTCCTCTCTTCTAGCTGAGACGAAGCGCGAAGTACAAGCACTGGTAGTGCTGAAGAAACCGAGAAACGCGAAGAAGGTGTCGATTGTGAAAGAGATCCTTTCGACTGCTGGCGATGGTCACCGCGGCGAAGGTGTTACGCTTGTTGAGCGCATTGAATTGGCGTTGGGGGCACAACGACGAAGTGTAGGTCAAGGCGCACGAGGTCCCGCGTGGCAGAAAGCTTTGCGGATGATTCTCGCGATTGTTACCGCGGAAGCTCTTCAGTATTCTGACGCAGATCTCGACATCGGCGACGCCCTGTTCCAGTGTATTCTCCGCGGTGTGTCCAAGGTCGAGCAGTGGATGGTGCGCCGTGTGCAGGTGCTGAAAGAGTGGCATTTTCTTCAAGAGGACAACTTATCTGTGGCTCAGATGACGGAACGCCTCTCCACCGACGTCTCCAGGGTGAAATCCTTGTGCGCGCTCAAAGGAATTCATTTCAAGCCGACGGACTTGAAGCACACCATCACGGAGCTGCACCAAACGCTGACGTCAGAGCGAGTCGCGAAGAAAGTTTTGTCAGCGAACTTCCACCGAGACGTGGCGGAGGTCGTTGTTGACAAGGCCGAGTATGCACTGGAAGCGTATCTGGATGCCGTCGATGGCGAATCCCAGTCTTCTGCTGAGCGCTATCATATCGACGCTGTGTCTGCAACGATAGTCGAGTATCTCACTTCCGATACGTCAGTGACCGACATCCGCTTGGCCGAACAACAGCTTGCTGTTGGACATGGACGAGGTCGCGACGCGTTGCACATGCTGCAGAGGACAGAGCATCTTTTAGCGACGACGAGCTACGGATCGATGAGTGTTGCCGGGAGCTTGGGCGCCTCATGGACCAAGAGCGACACGGAGCGATATCATGATGTTCAGTCTCTATCGACGAAGTCGACGATACGGTACGTTTGCAGACCATGTATGGGCTATGCAGGTTTCATAAACTGACTTATGCCGTATGACTTCGTAGAGCGGAGGCGTGGTGCCAGGAAACATGCAATGTGATTCGAAAGAAGAGCGTTCGTGATGCGATTCGACTGGCATCTATGGTGGACTTTCTCGCGGCATACAAACAGTTCCCACTCGGACTCGCACGACACGGACTTCTAAAAGATTTCGTGAGCGGTGTGGCCGACCTTCTTCTCGAACGCGTTGTGGCCGGCACGGAAGGCGATACCTCAGTGGGTAAGGAGGCTGCTCGGCTATCCGGATACTCGATGACGGATCTGGCCTGGATGGGATTTCGATATGGGATGGAAGCGCTGTTCGCCGATGAGAACGAAGAAGCAGCGCTGTCGATATTGCACGAGATGATCGGTCGTCTCGGTTCATTATGTGCTCGCGCCATGCCGATTGCACTCTCCGACGCACTAGGACGAGTGATGAAGATCGCCACCGCCCACGTCGATGCAGTAAGCTCCCACGCGAATTCGGCATCGTGGGTCGAATTGTGCATCTCCCAGCTGAAGAGCTCGCTGCACGGCCAGCTTTCTTCGTTCCAACTCGCGAGTCTGCGGATGCTGACGTCGCTCTCGCGCTCATCCGCACCAGCTATAAGTGAATCCGCGATTGCGCTAGGTGAACTCGCTGGCTCGCTTCTGGAAAGAATCGGGTATCTCCAATCAAGCGTAAAGCATCGCGTGGACGAATCGGAGAACAAGTCAAGGGACTGTTGTATCGTCATCTTCGAGAATGAGAAGGCAAGATCGAAGCTTACGGATGCTTTGGACACAATTGAAGGCCGTGGGCTTGACCTCGTATGTCTTCCAACGTCGCTGATCGGAGCGGAAATGCCCAGCGATGGGCCGGGAGCCGCAGTTCGTGCACTTCAGGAGAGCGACGAGTCGTCTGACGTGGTCCACCGAAACGTCCGATGCGACAGTTGCAACCAAAGTCCGATGCGAGGCTACCGCTTCAAGTGTTCCACCTGCGCCAACTACGATCTGTGCACAAACTGCTACTTGAACCAGAGCGTGCACGACTTGGACCACCAGTTTGTTCGGCATTTGAGTCCTTCGAGCGCCGGTGAACTGTTGCAGCCAAGATCTAACGTGAATGGCGCTATCGTTCCCGAGGCGGCACTCGTAGGCTCGTTGTCATGGACCGCAAGCATCGCTCGAGCTCGGTTGGAGGCGAAGGGATATGTGGTGCTGGCCCGTGGATCCAGCGAGTTGTGTCTCACTCAAGCCAAGTTGCTGTCCGAGGTAGGATTCGCTGCGACAGTGATGGAATGGCCAGATGCTCAAGACCTCGAAGCATTCTACGATTGGGAGGGGTTTGTTCAAGCAGCATTTGAGCCTGGGGCTGCTCGGTTGAGTCGACGTTCGACGTCAAACAGTTCGTCAACGTCTCCACGAAAGGCCAATCGCTCAGTGTTGAAACGGTTCAACGAGGGAATGGCAAGCAAGGGCCATCAACGTGAAGTTCCAGACACACAAGGTGAAGTCTCGGAGTTAGTCACGCTCACGAGGCTGCTATTCAACGACGGAGCCTCGAATACCTCCGCGTTGTTGTCGAAGACAATCGACTCCATCTCCAGCCTTGGAACGTGCGTGTCGCTGTCAACAGACGAGGAGCGAGCGGCATACTACCGCACCTTTGGCCTGATCAATGTGCTCGGTGGCTTCGCTGAGCCTCTTCGATTCGGCGCTGCGGTTGCGATTCGAGATCCCGTGCGTCACGGTGATCTTGTGGGTGTCGTCAAGAAGTTTACGGTTGGTGGTGATACAGTGGACGTCATCGCACGACGAGCGACGGATCTGCCTACAGGGGTTGAAGAAGTCGTCGAGATGCAAGTTCCTACCAAGCGCATTCGAGTAATTGCCGGCGTTGATATTGGTGGACTGCACTCGATAATTGCGTCGACACCGCAGTTCTTCACGACGTTCGCAGCTGTACTGAAGGCATCTCACAAGCTTATCAGAGGATCTCCTGCTGAGCTGGCGGCTGATGCTGGTCGTGTTGCAGCTATGGAGCTCGTCGTCTCCTGGCTCCGAATGTACATGACTTCAATGGCGAGCTTCCCGACACTCCTCGACAAGCAAACCTCGGCAGGCAACGGCAACTTGGCGTTGCTACTGTTTCAACTGGCAAAAACGTCGAAGTCAGACGACCGTTTCGAAGTGCTCGACAACAAGCGTGGCATGGCGTGGGCAATGCAGCAAGCCGTGCTTGGCGAGTATCGATTCAGTCTTGCGAGTCGACCAATCGGTAGCGACAGGCTCGGTCATGATGCTTCATGTATCTATGGGCCTGGTGCGAATGGGCTTTCCGACTCGACTGAATACGTGTTCAACATGTACGCCCACTCGTCTCGTGCCGAGCTACCGAAGCAGTCTGGGCGGAACAAGCTCCTCGAGTACTGGGAGAAGAATGTGATTCCAGCCATCGAATCGTACGTCGCTGGCTCGTTCAAGAGCTACGAGATGGACTATTTCTTCGCTCAGCTACGAGAACCACTTCGTGAGGGAAACTCGGCGGCGGCGATGAAGATTGCGTTCACGTTGTGTGACGGCCACGTGCCATCCGGGTGCCACTACCCAGACCCGGACACCGACTGGACGGCATTGCAGATCGACGACATCGAAGTGGGAGCACGCTATTGGATCACAAGCGGGTCTGGTTCGTCTGCTACCGACTCGGGCGACTGGCCGACCGAAATGCGTTGGACGGTTGGTCACTCTGGCGTCGTTCGCAACGTCTATCCGAGTGGCCTCGTGCTCATGCAACTCCACAATCCGCAGACATCTCGCTTAGAGCATTGGTGGTACCATGTCGATTTCTTGGCTTCGATCTCAAGTCCAGCTGGTCTGTCCGAGCGATCTGTTGATGCGTTTGACACCGCGTTGGCGGATTTGATCAAGTTTGACATGGACCTCATGGGCATCATGGCGCGAAAGTGCGTGTTTGCGATGCTCAAGCAGGCGCCGGAGCAGTTTCCTCTCGTGAGCGAACGGCAGGCGGTGAAGAACCATTTCAATCTTGTGGATATTCTTCGCATGGCATCGGCAGCAGAACTCGGGTTTGAAGCTGACACGATTCTGGGTACGACAGACGTCGGAAGAGTCGGTGTCATCGACGAGAATTCGTCACGCAGTGCGAGTAGATATGAGCTCATGGATGCCTTGCAGCACCTCCTGACGAAGCGGTTTGAGTATTCGCCTCCAGCGAGTCTCGCCGAGGCGCCGCCACTAGAAGACCAAGCAGCAGTCGCTCCAGTGAAGAAAGGCAGCAGCAGTCTCAAGTATGCCAAGTCGGGGAAGGCGGCAGGAAACGTCTTCGTTTCAACGACGGTCAGCAGCTCTCAGCCTACTGCGACGACACAAGCGCTCGATGACCACTTGGCCGCAGTCAAGTACCGGTACAACCTCATGGAAGCTCTCGTCCACGAGCTCAAGCGAGCTCTTGATTCATCAGCAGCCTTCTTGAAGCAGAACGCGTTCATGGTCTCGAGTGACAGTCCGCCCAAGCCGATGATCATGCTGAGCGTACCGGGTGCCAGTTGTCTCGTCGTTTCGTTTGCCGTGCATCCGGTGCTGATGGACTTGCCTGCCGGTAGCAGTCTGGAGTTTTTCGAGGATGAGGCCTGTACGACTCGCATTTTTGGATACTTCGGTGACAAGCGTGGACTCAACTTTCTTCCTCCTCTTGTTGTGCCTGGTGAGAAGTGCTTTGTCCGAGCCTCGCAAGCGTCGTACGCCAGGTACAAATTCCGCGTGGATCCTCTCACATCCGACTTCGGACTCGCCCTGTGGATCGCTGAGGAGGTGTACCAGCGCATCACCACCACGTCGTTGACTGGCTTTGAGTTAGAGTCGATTATGTCGTCCGTGCTCAACTCCATCTCGGACTACTTGACCGGCAGTGTCGCCGCGCTCGCTCCTTGCACGAAGGGCGTGATGTCCCAGGTGCTGACCAAGATGATCAACTTCGCAATCACGCGATCATTGTCGAATGCCGTTCCACTGTCGAAGCTGTCGGCACTCACGAGAGACCTTGCGGTCGCCTACGACCACGAGCTATCGGCCCAAAAAGGCTTGTTCTCCCTTCCAACGCAACAACTCGCGGAGCTGCTGTCTGCTGTTGAGGAAGTGTCACGTCTGCGAGGAGGAGCGCCGACAATCGACTTGTCGACTGCGTGGTGGCATAGCCTTGTGCAGATGGCAATGTTTACCCGAGTGCTCACCCACAAACGGGATCCAGCGGTCTCTACAGACATTGTCTCACGCTTCAGCTGTGGCCGCATGCCAATCGAGGATGTGGATGCTTCTTGGGAAACCACCCAGACGAGAGACTTGCTTTCCGAGCGAATGGTGTTGCTGCAGCGGATTCCTCGAACAAAGCGTGTGCCAGAGCTCGAGGTCGCACTGTCTCGCTTCGTCCAGCACATTGCACTGGAAGAGTGCGGGGAAGCAGACGATCAGACCGTACTGTCCGCGACTGAGGTCTATCGCTTTGGTATCTTGGCGAAGGTCGTGCATTTACCTACCACCGAAAGCGGCGAGACGGTTGGGTACGCTGTTGTTGATGTCGGAAGACATGAAATTGTGCCCAAGCTGCTCACCAGATTGGCCAAAGAGAAGTTCGATTTCGAAGGCGATGCGACCGAAGAAGACAAGGAGCTGGCTGAAAAGATGAGGGGCGTCCCGAACGAACCTCCGGCAACCACAGAAGAAAACAGCGGAGAGCAGCCGATCCAGATGGCGACAGAGGACAATGCGTGGGCATGTGGCGTGTGCACACTCGAGAATCCGATGTGTGAGGTTGAGTGCGCAGCATGCGGATCTCCCATTCCATCTGAGCTCGTGGAAAGCGCAATTCGCCGGCAATCTCACCAACATAGTGCTCGAGATGTTGAAACCAGTCACGCACAAATCGGCGAAGGAGGTGGTGAATCGAGTTCACCCGGCTGGGAGTGTGAGGCCTGCACGCTGGTGAACCCGTGGGCGCTTTTTGATTGCGTGGCATGTGGGAGTGAGCGAGGCCCCAATGTCGTCGAGCCCGCGCCTCGAGGAGACGACAACGTGGCAGCGGAAGATTCCCCCGGAGATGCGACAATGTTCCACATCTTGAGCGGCGTATGTCTCGACGACGTGATGCGCATCGCAACTACGACGTCGGTCAAGCAAATTGACAGCTTCCTGTGCGAGATCTTCATCGGAGACAAGACCACGTCGTTGTCGCGGGATCTGAATGGGTTGCTCCGCCCTGAAGCTACTACGTCTCCGAGTGGGGGGGCTTTCGTTGACCGGGTGGCAGAGCACTGTGGGCTGAAGGGCAGCGACGACGGTGATGAAGACAGGGTGGAAAAGCTGCGCGCCGGCCTACTCGAGGTTGCGACAGCCGAACCCGTCAAAGTGGCCCAGTGGTTACGTGAAGCCGGCTACGATCTTCGCTTCGAACTGAACCACTACGCTTCGATTGATGATGCGCGAGCGAGCCAAGCGAAGTGGACGTATCAGATGGATATCCAGCTTGTGACACTTGCTCGCCAAATTGGTGCCCGTGTTGGAGTGCTATCGCTGATGGATCTCTGTCCGAGCCACATCAACGCAGCGCTTGCACCGGAAGGATCGCCGCTTGCGACGCTCGAGTCGAGAGACCTTCGCCTCCGTTTCGCACTGCTCAAGACGTTTAACAAAACGGCGCTGGAGGCGCTTCCGCTTGTGAATCTACGAAACCTGTCGGATCCTCACGCCGTTCGTGCTCGACTAGTCGCTGTTCGGCAACTGCTCTTCCCCGCTGTCAAGATCCGATTCCTCGCTGAGACTCAAGACAACGCCAACTTAGCGCAGTCGAACTTGCTGGAAGCGAACGTCAAGCGCCCCATTGTGACGCTCGATCGCCGTCGTGTGGTATCTCAACGAGCGACGACTGGGTCGCTGTCACTCCAAGACCCGACGACATCTCTCTTCGCCTCGACAATGTCGCAGCTCGCTCAGGTGAAGCCCTCGGTGCTGCGGGCGAAGCGCCCAACGGGGGCGAGTGATCCGTTCGTCGCGTTCATCGTGATCTTCGCAGGCGAGAATGTTGTCGGTGAAGGTGGTCCGTACCGCCAGCTCTTCAACGACATTGCAACGGAGCTCCTTTCTTCAGACAGCCCGCTTTTCGTGCCCACACAGAACAACGCAATGAAGATCGGCGAGTTCCGTGACCGGTATCTGCCTCGACCTAGCAGCACGTCGAAAGCCATGCTGGACATGTTCGAGTTTGTCGGTGTGCTCATGGGCTGCTGCATCCGTACAGGAGTTCGCCTGAACATTCGTCTGGCACCAATCGTGTGGAAGATGTTGGTGAAGCAGAGCCTGTCGATCCTCGATCTTGAGCATATCGACTGGTCCGTGTGCGAGAGTCTCAAGTTCCTCGAAGCTGCGGCATCTGGAGACAATGCGGCCTCGAGTTCTAGCCTTGGCGACGTCTACTACGAATCGTTCACGACGGCCCTCAGTGACGGCACGACGATCGAGCTCAAGCCGGGAGGAGTGGGCATCCCTGTTACCAAGTCAAACTGCAAAGAGTATGTTCGCTTGGCGAAGGCCGCTCGATTCCAGGAATGCAAGCCGCAAGTGGACGCGATGCTTCGCGGAATCGGCACCATCGTGCCGGTCCAGCTTCTGCAGCTGTGCACGTGGTCGGAGCTGCAGCAGTGGGTCTGTGGAAGCCTCGCGATCGACATCGAACTACTCAAGGTACGGCTTTGGTTCTGCCGTTGATGGTCGCACACCAGTTGCTGATGATCTTTGTTTTGTTTGCCCGTCTAGCGCCACACGCTGTACTCGTCGGGTATGAGTCCGGACCGCTTCCCGCACCTCGACATGTTCTGGCGAGTACTGAGCAGCTTCAGTGAAGAGAACAAGCGGCGTTTCATCAACTTCGCGTGGGGACAGGACACGCTCCCAGCCGACGACGCCGAGTTCGACCGCACTCACACCAGACTTCTTGTCAAGGCGCCGCAAGTGACAAAGGCTAACCAAGATTCGCTGCTTCCGAAAGCAGATACATGTACGTTCACACCGCATTGCCGGAGTGTGGAGGTGAAGTGGACGGGTTTGCTCATGGGACTCTTCTTTCGCGTGTAGGTTTCTTCAACATTGAGCTGCCGGCGTACTCATCCGAGGCCATCATGCGAGAGAGGCTGCTCTTGGCGATCACCATGTGCACGAGTATGGACGGCGACGAGCAAACGGGCCGCATGGATCTCTACTTCTCCACGGACGATCTGGACGACGAGCACATGGAGTGAGTGTGATGTATTTACATCAGTAAGTAGTGTATGTGGGAGGCGTAAACGTGGCCCGACGTCGCCACTCAAAAACACCACAACGCTGGGTGCATTTTGAACAGTTACACCAGCTATTCCCCGCAAATGAGGACAGTGGTTAGTACGTGATCTGGAGGTCGGGGTACCGGTCCTTGATCGCCGCTGCCGCTTCCTTTGGGACCCTGCAATGCAAACGCCATCAACAACATCAGCGACGGCGTTTCTACCACTGCGTGGGCAGGCAAGCCACTTACAGCGTGTAGCGGAAGTCGATCTTCTTCAGCCGCTTCCGCTCAGGCTCCTTTGCCTCGTCGTTCGCAGCACCCTCTTCATCCTTCACTGCGCTACCGTCTCCGCCGGCCGCGGACGAGCCTACCGCGGCATCAGACGACGACGCTGCCCTGTGCGCAGCAGCCGACTGTTCGGATTCCGGAAGCGCCTCCATCTTGGCGTGAATGGTCGAGACGATCGCCTGGATCACACAACAGCGACATCAGCACGGGGGAACGGTACTCGGTGTTAGGTTGTGATGAAACTCACGTCGGTGGAGACAGACTTGACGCCGCACAGGTTGAGCTCTTGGATGTTGCGGCCGTTGGCAGCAATGAAATGGAGCAGTTGGTCCCTGAAGAATCCACACTGTCAGACTCAAAACGCTGAGTGGAGAAGCCTTGAGGCAACGTACGTGATGGCGACGTTCCAGTGCAGGCAGAGACGCGACATGCCCTCGCGCTTGCTCAGCAGCGCCATGATCGCGTCGTCCGAGACGGCGCAGTAGCCAACCGCGAGGCTGTGGATCTTGCGGCACTTGGCCATGATGATGCGGATGGTTCTGTTGGATCAAGTACAAGTCAGGTGCGGAGCATCCACTGATGGAAACTGAGAGCAGCCACCCACTGGTCAGTGATGGCGTGGCCAGAGATGTGCACGCGCGTGAACTTGGAGTGGTTCGGGTGCTTCTCGATGAGCTTCGTGACGCCGGCGACCGTCATGTTGAAATTGCCACCGACATCGATGCTCTGCGCCAGGCACCAATCGCTCGTTATTAGATCAGCCATCGCGAGGACCATCAAACGAAGGTCCACGGACCTGTAGCTTTGGGGCGAGCTTGCGCAGGTGATCGAGCGACACGTCAGTGAGTTTCCGGCAGTTCTCGATGTTCAGGTCCTTGATATCTGCAGAAGTTCATCAAACAATCAGGTCACGCCACCATTTCGCCAGAGTGACAGCGCAACCGCTTACCAGGACAGTTCTTGAGCAGCACTTCAATAGCGTCGTCAGTCAAACGGAAGCAGCCGGAGAAGTTGACGGTGTGGAGCTTGGTACAGATTTTGGACATCTACGTCAATCATCGGAGCACAGCGTCATGATCATCAGTCGTTCATCACAGAAAGGAACATCACAGCATGCCCACGTACGCGCGCGACAAACTTGGTGGATATCTTGGCGCCGATCATCTCGAGCCGCGTCATGCTCACGTGGAAGAAGCTGTCGGGCAGCGTGTCGTCGTTCATGCGGCCGCTCGTGAGCAGCGCGCGGATGAGCTCCTGCTTGACCTTGTGGGACCGCGACTTCGCGGGCTTGGAGATGCGGTGCGTGCGCGCAATCGTGTCATCGTTCACGATCTGCTCCGCCAGGCGCCCGGACTTGGAGATGAACTTGAGCACGAGCTTCTCCAGCTCGGGCACGTCGCGCTTGAACGCCATTTTCGCCAGGAGCTAAATG
>JAADXN010000046.1:0-63092 GCA_023337875.1 Pythium apleroticum | reverse complement strand
TGAATAGTGACATGGGCCGATACACACCACCGCACCAAAGTCCACAACCCGATAGTGACATACGGACAGTAGGACTCGTGACATCTTAAATGAAAGAGGCTTATATTCAGAGTAGTTTCCTTCCCATTTTCAGGGACATTTAAGATGCAAAAGTCGGTACTAGTAGTCGCACATGAGCACTGCAGAGCCAATTGCTAAAATCAACTGGATCAACATGGCTCAGCTGGGTCGTCTGACCTTTCGGACCGCATCCAGTGTTGGCTTCTGGAACGCAGTACTTGTAGCTTAAAGTCTATGGACCCAAGAGCTCGATTTACTGGATTCGGTGGATCAACCCCCCGAACTGTCAGACATTTCCAACGGCTCCGTGGTACATTCTGTGCGGTCGCCATGGATGGAGACACCACTGCAGGCATTCCATGGCTTCGACATGGGTGCGTTTCAATGACGCGGCAGGCGAAGACGTGGAACCGAGACAAACCAGAGATCTGGCACACGGCACGCCACTGAGGCCGAGGCTTTCGCGTGGACTCATGTTGAGTGGAGCGCCATCGTCTTGGCGAGTCACGGACTCAACAGTTGATCCATTTTCGTGGTCTGCAGCTGGCTTCAACGCCTCGCACCACAACGAGGAACACTCGATGCCCCAGCGACTCTGGACTCCGGACGCTGGACTCCGGATCGTGTGCGTGGAAGCCCGCGAATCGAGTCGGACCATCTCGCCCGTCCCGCTGGACGGATCTCTCTCTAGAACCATATTTTCTCATCCATGCCACGAAATCCCCATCATCTGTTTATAGAGGCTTCTACAATAAGGAATAAATAGCGTCTCCCTTGCCTAGTTCCTAACGAAATCGAAGATAACAGGTAATCCCACTCCGCGTGGTTCAATTGCGCGGGTGCCAGATGGCTCTTCGTGGCGTTCAACGACTATCGGTCGCCACCTGGTTTTGCCGCTCAGCCGTGGGCGTCCCATGTCCCCGTCTGTCCAGCCGCCTCTGCCGACACTCCATGCATCGGCACGTCTATCCGTCGACCAGCGTCCAGTCCGGAGAATCCTAAGCTTCCGCCACCGGAGCTCCTCATTTCCTATCACGCGCCCCGTGATCCCGTCGTCGCCGACACCTTCCTCCATCTCTTTCCCAGATGCAGATCCCTCGCTTCCTCTGCGCGGCGGCGCTGGCCGTCGCCTGCGTCTCCGGCGCCAGCGCGTACGAGTTCTCCGCCGTGGCCTCCAACGACTCGAACGCGCGCGTCGGGTCGGAGGCCTCGGCGGCGTCCTCTCCCTTCAAGATCACCACGGCCGACGCGCCCGAGTCCGCCAGCGACGGCGGCTACGCCGTGGGCACGACCGTGGATGTGAACGCCGCCGACTACGCTATCACGGAGGCCTGCAAGGCGCAGAGCTGGACCATCACGCAGAAGAAGGCTGCGTCCATGTGGCTGCAGTTCTCGTCCGTGAAGCTGCCGCAGGGCGACTCGCTCGTGGCCGTCGCGGCCAACGGCAAGGAGACCGTCGTCGTGCCGTCCACGGACGGAACTGTGACGACGACGGACTCGGTCGCGGGCTCCACGATCACGCTGCAGTACCGCCCGTCGACGGCGTGCTCGCCCGCGTCGCCTGCGAGCTTCACGCTGCAGCGTATCGGTCTGCGCTACACGAAGGAGTGGCTCGTGACCAAGGAGGCCGTGTGCGGCTCCAACACGATGGAGAACGTCAAGTGCTTCGCCAACTCGAATGACGCCGAGGACGTCAAGATGTACCAGCTGTCCAAGGCCGTGATGCGCTCGCAGCGCATCCGCGACGACGGCAAGATCGTCGTGTGCACGGCGTGGCTCTGGGGCAACAAGGGCCACGTCGTGACCAACAACCACTGCTTCTCGAGCCAGGCGATGGTCGACGCCGCGCAGTTCGACTTCGGCGTCGAGGCCTCGAGCTGCGACATCAAGTGCCAGCCGGGCAACTGCCCGATCGCGCGCTCCATCAAGGGCAAGAGCAACGTCAAGTTCATCGCCTCGGACCCAAACCTTGACATCGCGCTCATGCAGATCCAGGGCGCGGCCGCCAGCGAGCTCGTGAGCACCTACGGCTACCTCCGCATCCTGTTCGGCATGCCGACGGCCGGCGAGCAGATCTACATCCCGCAGCACCCGGGAGGAGGTGCGCGCCAGATCGCCAAGACGGACGACGACACCAACAAGTCGATCGCCACGATCAAGACGGTCGGCACGTCGGTCGACGTCGACGGCACGGTGTACACGGGCCTCATCGGCTACTCGGCCGACACGGAAAGCGGCAGCTCGGGCTCGCCTGTGATCAGCCGTGCCAGCAACCTCGTCGTGGGCCTGCACCGCATCGGCTACTGCAACAACGCCGCGACGCCGAGCAAGTCGCTGCTGGGCTTCTTGGTGCCGCTGGCCAAGTCCAACGACGGCCTGTACGCATAGGCGGATTCCACTTCGGCTGCCTCGCTCTGCCTACGGAAGCAGAGCAGGCAGAGCAACGTTTTTGGCACGAGCAAGGAAATGCCGTAACCTCAAGACAGTATACGTTCCCTCATGCGTGAAGTCAAATGCCATTCATTGTTCATCTCTCTATCACATGCATGTCACGGTCGTCCTCCTCTTCCAGTGCGATCTGTCGGCTTCCTTCCTTCTTCTCACTGACGCTTCCCTCGGCCTCCACCGGCAGGACCCGCACCGCCGCCTCGTTTGGCCTTGGCGGCGTTGTGGCCGTTGCCTCCGTTTCCTGAAGGCGACGAGCCTGGGCGGTTACCTCGTTGGAACGAGGACGCGCCCGGCTGACTGGTTTTCTTGCCATTGCTGCCTGGGATCGTCGTGGAGATTGGCGCAGGCTTCGGAGTCGCGACAGGGTTGTTCGTTCGGATGTACAGGAGCAGGTACGCGTTCTCAGCCAGCGCGTTGGCTTCATTGACGGAGAGCACGTGCTCGTCGTCGTACTTGAACCACTGGTCCTTGTTGTCCTTGCAGATGCACGTGTAGTGGCCTCCCACGACGTACTTGCCGTGGTGCGAGACGACGGCAAACAGCTCGTACACTGGAGGATAGCGCGTGAAGCCCGGGGTCTTGTCAACGGAATCAGCGGCTTCCTGCGCGCCGCTCTCCACACGGCACGTTGGCGACAGCACTTCGACTGGAAACGCGAAGCTGGGTGGGTATTTGACGAACTGCTGGAGCTTGACGGGGCCGAGCTCCGGATGGTACGTGAATCGCTTGATGTTGAGCGTGAGCACTGGAGGCAGTGAGTCGATGCTGGTCACGCGCTTCATCTGGGAATCCTCAATGACCTCAACTTCGAACGCCTTCCGGATCATGTCTTCAACCGTGTAGCTTCGCAGCAGCGACTTCATGTTGGGCACGCCCGGGATGCCGGCGGTCGGGTCGTGGTCCAGATTCAGGTGCAGACAGTGGAACGGCTCGATGGTAATGGAGCTCGTGCGGCCCTTCTTGAGTTCGGCACGGATCGCACCCTTGAAAAGCCAGTTGATAGGCGAGCGTGCCCCATCGACGGGGTTCTGGCGCAGCACGGCGCTCTTGCCGCCCTTGCCCACTTCGGCCCAGCCGTCGTCCATGTCGAACGCCGACTGGAGACCCGGGTCGGCATCCGACGACGACGCCGTCGCGGCACGCTTGGTCTGGCTTTCGCAGTTAGCAGGAAGCTGAAGGCCACTGCGTTCGTACTCCGAGTGCAAATAGTCGAGGAAGAACTCGAGGAACTCGAGCGCGTCTTCCTGCTCGCCGCGCGACTTCTGGAACGCGCTCAAGACGTCGAGAAAGTAGCCGCTGATCTTGATCGGCTTGGGAACCTTGCGCTGGATGTCGTTCAAGCCGCTGCCGCCGAGGCGCTGCACTTTATTCCAGCATGCACACTCAGTCAGTCTCCGTGTGGCCATGGCATGTCTGCAACTCATGAACATCGTACACTGGGCCAGCGTGGGCTCCTCGAACTCGCGCGTGAACGCCAACATGTGACGCCACGCGCGGAAGCTGGAGGACCTGGCAAGCAGATCAGGCGTGGCTTCGGTTTCCGCTGAGATCGCCGTCAGCAAACTACAACAACAACTCATTCCTGTCAGTCTCATGTGTGCTGGAGCGGCCTGTTGTAAAACGACTGAGGGGACTCACTTGAGAAAAGGCGGGCACGACAGCACCGACTGCATGATCGCGTTCTGGAAGCACGTGTTGCCTTGGTTTAGCAGTCCTCTGTTGCACAGCACAGTCGTTCAGCGTCCACTCCACTGCTGGCATTACCGCAGGCATGCTCACCGCTTCTTCATCTCCTTGGCCGGCGCCGTCACGTCCAGCTCCCGCAGCGCCTTCTGGATCGCGTCTTCAAACTCCAGCGGCACAAACGCCTGCGCTGCGGCGCTGCCGTTAGCTGCAGCTCCATCAGACGCAGCCACCACGTTCGCATTCGCGTTGCCCCACGCTGGCACCGGCGCAGGGGGCGGCGGCGGCGGCTTCACACCCAGCGCCTCCGCCCAGGACTTGGGCTGGGCGGGTGCCTGAGGCTTAGCCGCTACCGCGGCATCTACTGCCGCTTGTTCATCTGCAGCACAGGCCATTATCAGTCAGCCAGTCAGTCAGTGGGTTGAAACGACCGCCGCCTGCCTTCGCGCAGCGCTGCTGGAGGCGGCAGTGGGAGTTGGGCAACGCACCGATCGTGAGCACGCGAAGCGCCTCCTCTTCCGTAAAGTCTCCGAACATGATGAGCTGGTCCGCGTCCGTTGGCGCTGCAGCTACATTCTTCCCCGCGGGCGGTGTCGTCATACTGCGGGTTTCGCTTCAACTGCTGCCAATCTGTGGCCTCCCCAATGCCACCACCCGCAAAAACCAAGACGCGGTGCTAACTGCCATGGCGGTTTCTAACAAGCCACCCCAAATCCGACATGATGTCGGTTCGTATCACATCCCTGCGGGCGTCACATTGCGAAGGCAGATGACCCGTCTATGCTCGGAAGAGCCAGTCCGTCGTGTGGACTTGGGCCACAGATGTCGTCGAGGCAGCGACAGAGAGAGCGAGAGCAGAAGCCGAGCAAACGCCAAAGCAACTGAAATGTAGCTCTTTGTTCCAGCGCGCGCGTAGTGTTCTCCCGCAAAGAGTGTTCTGGCGGAACCACTCGGGATTCGTTCCAGCATCCCCATCCTGTCGTGCATTTTCGTCGGCGGATACTTACAGACACCATGATGATGATCAAGTCGGTGGCGGTCGTGGCCACGGCGCTGCTCGCGGGCGGCACCCACGCCTGGCGCGACGTCGCCATGGACCTCGTGGGCGACCTCACGGGCATGGTGGTCGGCAACTCCATCCCCATCACCAACGGCACGCTGTCGCTGTGCGAGCCCAAGAAGCTCCTGTACACGCGCCGCAACGCGCCGTACGTGTCCGTGCACTTCTCCAAGTTCTCTCTCGCACCCGGCGACTCCATCACCATCAGCACGGAGAACGGCTCCGAGGTGCTCGACATCACGCAGCCGGCCGGCGCCACGTCCGGCTTCCAGTCGCCGCGCGTGCCTGGCCCGACCGCTGTCATCACGTTCACGCCTGCCGGATGCTCCAAGCTCCTGTCGCTGCCCAGCACGTTCGGCTTCGAGATCGACTCGCTCAAGTACACATACGAGACGCTCGTCAGCAAGGAGGAGGCCTGCGGTTCCGCCAAGCAGTACGATGCCGCGATCTGCTACAAGGGCAAGGCCGGCTACCCAGCGGAGGTGTACAAGTCGTCGCTGGCCGTGGCGCGTCTGATGATCACGAGCAGCGGCCCGACGGTCGCATGCACGGGCTGGCTCATCGGCAGCCAGGGCCACCTCATGACGAACCACCACTGCATCAGCGGCCCGGACTCGGCCAATGCCACGAGCGTCGAGTTCATGGTCCAGTCGCCTGCGTGTGACCAGTCGTGCCGCCAGCTCGGTGACTGCCGTGAATTCGGCAAGGTCGAGAGCGTGGGCACGGACTTCGTCTACGCGAACGAGAAGTACGACTACGCGATCGTGAAGCTCCGCAAGAAGCCGTGCATCGTGAACGGCAAGTACGGCTTCCTGAGCCTGCGTCGCACGCCTGCGGCCACCCAGGAGAAGATCTACCTCGTGCACCACCCGAACGGCGGCGCCAAGATCATCACGGCTCAGCAGGACGTCGACAACACGGACGACGACCCGACCACGGGCTCGGACGCTGTCACGGCCGCCGTGGTGGAGGCTGTGAACGACGAGAACAACCTGGGCAACTTCTGGACGAGCTACTACGCCGACACTGAGCGCGGCTCGTCGGGCACGCCCGTGATCAGCCTGGACTCGCACAAGGTCATCGCGCTGCACTCGAACGGCGCGTGTAAGAACAGCGGCGCGCCGTCCGACCTCATCATCGCCGACATCGAGGCCAACAAGATCCAGCTGCCGGCCGACGCCTTCGCGTAAACCAACTCTCATGGCGTGGCTCGTTAAAGTTTTGACCTTTTCGTGAATCTAGGGAGCTCTCCGCAGTTTTGACGTAATAACTTCCAGAATGGGAACTGCTTCTTGTGAGCACTGTGGCTTACTAGAATACTTGTGTCTAAGGCTACGACTACGAGTAGCTCTGTTTGCTACGCTGAAGAAGAAATAACTTGAAGAGAAGATGGCGATTGGCGCTTCGCCTCGGCGCTGCCTGCGTTGGTGCCTACGGCGCCACGAACTCGCTCCGCAAGAGGCCCTTCGCCTCGAGGTCTTCGACGATGTTCTTGGACGACAGTGCGGTGTTCGTGCTGTTGGCCAGGCACGAGCCACACATGTGGAGCGCGACGACGGTGCCATCAGCGACACTGAACACGGGCGATCCACGCGCGTGCTGGTCCATGGAGTGAGCCATGTAGGTCACAAGGCCCTCGCCGCTCAGGTTCAAGCACTCCCCACTGACCAGTATTGGCTTGTACGTCTGGATCGTGATGGGCTTGAGCTCGTACGTTGTCGCAATCGACTGGTAGACCGACACGGCGACCACTGTTCCCAATCCAGCGCCACGACGACTGAGCTTCGCGTAGTTCGAGATCGATTCGATGCCTTGGTTGTAGGTCGAGTTGATCTTGATGATGGCGTAGCCGAGCGCGCGGTTCATGTGGTACAGTGTGTGGCGCAAGCCGTACGAGTGCTCCTTGGCGTCACGACACTCCTCAAAGCAGACGTACGCGCCCGCGCGAGGGTCCACGCAGTCTGCGCTCGCCAGCAGATAGCTGTTTGTGGGGCTGTCGCCGAGCAGCACGCCCGTGCAATGGTGGTAAAAGTACTCCAGCTTGGCCGTGGCTCGTCCCGCGCGGTACAGCGCGAGCTCCGTCGCCGCCGTGGGCTTCGAGCAGCTCTTGAGCACGTTTCGGTCGACGCCGCAGCGATTATACGACCCTGGCCACATATCCGGACGAGAAGTAGTCGCCTTGGTCGCCTTCCGGACGCGGAGCTTGCTGGACTGCTGCGGGGTCTGCTCTTGAGTGGTCTGTTGTTGCTGCTGGGTCTGCTGTTGCTGTTGAGTCTGTTGTTGCTGCTGAGTTTGCTGCGCGGCGCCGTTGAAGTCGACCTCGTCGTCGTTGGCGGACCCGTCCGCCGTCGAGCCATCGTCGTCCACGGCTTCGTCGTCCACGGCTTCGTCGTACTGCTCGTACTCGTCGACCTCGTCGTCATCGTCATACTCGTCCTCGTCCTCGTCGTAGCCACTGGCGCCGCCGCTGGCGTCATCACCGGCCCACTCACGGTCGTCGTCGGCCGCCACCAGGTCGGACGCGTCCACTTCAACCGCCAGCTTGTTGTCCTCGTGGCCGGAGCCCAGCGGCGCGTCGCCCTTCAGCGCGATCACGCCATCGTGTCCTCCGAACGAGTACGAGTAGGCGACGCTCACGCCGCTGGCGTCATCGGCGGTGCGGTCGCGGACCTTGGAGTTGTCGTGAGCCAGTGCGTCGGCCGCGAGGATGAAGCCGACGATGCTGAGCACCACGAAGAGCGTGGACGCCACCACCAGCGCCTTGTGACGGCGGTCCATCGTGTGGATCACCAGGGGTCTTGATGCGACTACCACGCGCACACGCAGTAGCGAAGGGGGGCTTGGAGGCAGGCGACTTGGTGCGGACGAAGGAAGTTCGCGAATGCGGCTTCGGATGCTGGCGCCGCCCGAGGCCGCGGAGCGGTGGGTGGGCTGGCCTCCACGGCGGTGGGTGCGTGACGATCAGACGACAAAAGCAACCAACTCTGTGGCCCAATCAGTGCGCAGCAAGCCATGTGTGGCCCAATCACAGCACGGCAAAAGCGGTATAGACCGGTATGAGGACGGTACTGTATCCATCTTTGGATCCGCCCAAGTTGAAGCCGCAGATCCCTCAGGATAGTGACTACCAGGAACCAAGAACTCAATAATGCGGACGGAAGCCAAGACGACAAGCAGCAATGGATTGAATGGAACTGGAGGACGAACGGAGCGCCCATGGTGCTAGAAGAGACCTACGAGAGGTGGACGTGGTGACTACGGGGCCACGAACGCGCTCAAGAGCTCGCCGTCGGGCTTGAGGTCTGCGGCGATGGTGACGGCTGCGAGCGCAGCGTTGAGCTTGCGTTTTGTGACTCTACGACTGAGAGTTGTCGCTTGGGCTCGAATGGCTGAGAACTTGCCTGGTGAGTCCTCCGCACTGCTCGCGAAGACACTGCTGGTGCTGTTGTTGCTGCGCAGGGGATTCGACGGGAGCAGATCCAAGTCTTGAATGCTGGAAAAGTTGTCGTTGTCGGTAGCCCACGGAAACGCGTCTCCACTTTCTGGCTCGAGGACGTGGCGCTTAGGGGTGCTTGTCACTGGCTGCGCCACAGCCAAGCTGACGAACATGCAGATGAGGAGGATGAGGACGCAGACGGCGAGCGTCCCGAGCATGCAGAGCTTCGGTCCGCGGTCCATGGTGGCGACGAGATGGTTCCTAGTCGGCGGTGGATGCGAACGTGGCAATGTGAAGAAACCCAGCGGATGGCATCGCCACGATGTGGCGACAAAAGCAACCAACTGTATGGGCCAATCAGAGGCGCAGGATCCGAGTTTGGCCCAATCAGCGCGCGTGTAGCCATCTCAGGCGGCGCCACGTCACAGATTTTCCGAGGAGCTCCGTCATTTTCACGTTAACCTTTGCGCCAGCGACTGAAGAAGCCCGGCTTGCTGTCCTTGGGCTTCTTGCCGCGCTGCTGTAGCTCTTTCTTCTGCTGGTTGCTCCGGTGCACGGTCGTCACGAGCTTCTCCCGCTCCTTCTCCTTGGCGCGAAGCTGCAGGATCTGTCGGAACGCCTCGCGAGCGCGCTTGGATCGCCACGCGCACTGGAGCCGCACCACGCTCTGCAGCTTCTTGGCTTCGTAGTCCTTGGCTCTTGCCTCCTCGTACGCTTTCCTGCGCTTGGCGATGACGCTGCGTCGTTCCTCGTCGTCACTGAACGTGCGATGCGGCTCGCGGTCGCGCACTTCGCCGTTCGACCGGTCTTCGTACACGAAATCCAACAGCGGATCCTCGGCCTCCATCTCGTTCGACTGGACGCGCACACGGCGCAGCTTTTCCTTTCGAAGCGCGTCTTCCTCGTCTTCGTCTTGGTCCAGAATGTCGTAGTTTGTGTCCATTTTCGGCTCGTCCAGCTCGCCTTCGACGAGCTTCTTGCCGCCAAACACGAACGCCTTGCGCTTCTTCTCGACCTTGTGGTGGCGGCGGATGCGGATCTTCTTCCACCGGTCGCTCAGCTTCTGCACGGAGACCTGCTCCTGCACGTGGATGCCGTCCATCACAATGGTCACGGGGCCGAAGCGATCCGCCGAGAGAGCCGTGATGATCGCGGTATTGACGACCTTGTCCGTCTTGGACGGAAACACCTTGATGTAGATACCGTCTTTCATCGTCAAGGGGCGGCCTTTCTCGGCCATTTCCGTCAACTGGCTCAGCTTGCGGGGCACAAATCGCTTCAGGGCGCCGTCCGTAGAGAACGCCGCGCAGCCTTCGTCCTGGCGACACGCCTCCATGAGCTCAGGCACGGTGAGCTCCTCGAGCCGCTGGAAATTACCAGTCGGGAAGTCCTTCTTCGGGTAAAACTGGAACGTGACCGCACATTTCTGAGCCACACTCGGCGCAACCACGACCTCGCGACCGAGAACACACCACGCAGGCAGACTGATAGCTCGCACGTACAGATAGTGGAAGTAGTTTCGCTGGATGACGGTCGCGGCGTGGCGCCGCTGGGCCTTGATCTGCTCGTAGACTCGATAATCACGGCTGCATCTCCACGCTGCCTGCAGCTTCGTCGCTGCGTCGTATCTCTTCTGCGTAAGCAATAGGAAACGCCACCGCGTCTCCTCTTCTTCCACGAGGAATCGCTCCGCTCGCTCCAGTCCCTGACGTTCTGCGGGCGTGAGTTCCTCGGCTAACAGTAGGGATCCGGGAAGGATCCAGAACTTCTGGGAGTTGAGGAAGATCGCCGTGCCTGTCATGATCGCCTGCGTGCGGGTCGTCGTGTTGCTGACGCGTAGCTTGTCGATGAATCGCTGCCGCATCTCCAACTCATCGCGTAGCTGTTCGTGAATCTCAATGAGCCGCTCACGTCGTAGGTGCATCGCCCGCTGGTCGTGCTTGATGGAATCGATCTTCCGCATGAGCTCATAGTTGGTCTTGAAGAACAGGGAGAGCTGGGGATTCACGGAGGTCTCGCTGGGCGTCTGCGGCTCGTACTGCTTGAAATGGAGCACGAGCCACTCGGCCGAGTTCTCGGGAGACGCCAACTCCAGTTCCACGAGTGCCTGGGTGACGCCTTCCATGACCACCGCCACGTACTGCTCCAAGTGGCGCTGCGGTCTCAGATGCGCCTCCACCCACTCGTCGATTCGCCTCTTCGCTGGCTCCGGGGGATCCGATTGCAGTGTTGGCAGGGAGATAGCCGCCACATCGACGCTCCATTGGGACTGGTGGCTTGGGATGACCGTTGCGAGGAAGGCATGGTCGTCACCATCCAGTCGTAGCTCCTCGTTCGGAAGATCCAACGCGTCCTGCTGCACAATGACCGCTCGAATGAGGCGCTTGCTCTCACGTTCATCCACCTGTGAGAAACGCCACGTCCGCGCCTCAGTTAGAGTTCCAACACATGCCACCCCCAGTGAACCAACGGACCTTGGTGTCGAGCAGTGCGTTCTGGATCACGCGGCGCTTCTTGTGCATCTCGGCCACGAGCACCGTTGCTGCGTCCTGCTCGATGCAGTACGCCACCTTGCACTGATACATTCTGTTAACTTTGTGCTACATAGGCGTGTCCGTGAAGAGTACTCACGGCGTGGCGAAGGTAGTCAGCTAGCCACGGAAACGGTGTGAGCGGCCGTGCCATGAGCACTTCGTTCAGGCCGTCGGAGAGATGCTGCAGCACGGCGACGACGTGAGGCTCGGTGATGTACGCGGCGTTTGGTCGCGTCGCATCGCGGATCCGAGGCAGGTGCTGCGTCTGCCAACGCTCTCGCCGCGCCAGCTCCTCCTTGTTGGGTCGACGACGCCACGGCCCCATACTGAACAGCTCGCCTGAATGAGGACGACCACGAAGAGACGCGAGAGGATCCGCGAGTGGACGCACCTACAATAGATACACGGATGAAGTTCGGTATGACGGAGACATCTTGAGAGGAAACACGCTGGGAACACAAGCTTGGATTCTAGTGCTTTTCCACTTCTAGCTGGCGCGTGATGGCTGCTGACTCATGGCAACGCAAGCGGACCGACGAAGTCGAGCGAGAAGTTTCCCTCGCTCTTCGGCTCCAGCTTCTCTTCCTTGAGCCACTGCGGGTTGTACAGCTTGCTGCGGTAGCGGTCGCCGCCGTCGCACAGGATCGTCACGACAGTGTGGCCCGGGCCAAGCTCACGCGCCATCTTGACGGCGCCCACGACGTTCAGGGCCGCGCTCGGTCCGACAAAGATGCCGTCGTTCCGCAGGAGGAAGTAGGCCATGTCGACGATCTCCTGGTTGGTGCCCGTGACGCCCTTGTCAATGTTGGCCTCACGGAAGTTGGGCGTGACGCGCGGCAGTCCCACGCCCTCCGCGATGGTCGAGCCCTGGCGCACTGGGACGACCTCGAAGCCGTCCTTCTCCACGCTCGTGCTCTGTCCGTCGTTGATGAACTTGGCCATCGCAGTGACTTCCTCGGGATCGATCAGCCACGTTTGCAGCTTGGGCTTCTGCTCTTTCAGGAACTTGGACACGCCGGCGATGGTGCCCGCCGTGCCCGACGCCGCCACGAAGCCGTCCACCTTGCCCTGAGTCTGGCGCCAGATCTCCGGACCCGTCGTGAGGTAGTGGGCCTTCATGTTCGCCGTGTTCTGGAACTGGTTCGGGTAGCACGTGTTCTCCTTCTCCACCGCGAGCTTGTGCGCCACGTGGTAGAAGTGGTTCTCCTTGTCGAACATGGACACCATGGGCTGCACGTGCACTTCCGCGCCCATGATCTTCATCAGCTCGATCTTCTCCGTCGCGGTCTTGAGCGGCATCGTGAACAGCGTCTTGTAGCCACGCGCAGCCGCCAGCAGCGCGAGCGACACGCCCGTGTTGCCGCCCGTGGCCTCGACGATCGTCGCGCCGGGCTTGAGCTCGCCCTTCTCCTCGGCGTCCAGGATGAGGTACTTGGCGGCGCGGTCCTTGACACTGCCGCACGGGTTCATGTACTCGGCCTTACCGTAGATCTTGCATCCGGTGAGCTTGGACAGGCTCTTGAGCTCGATCAGCGGCGTGTTGCCCACGGCTTCGAACAGATCCACGGGCTTGTCGTGGCTCGTGAGCTGCTGCGCTGGCGCGGCGTCCTTCTTCACGGGCAGAGGTTCGGACTTGAGCAGCGATCCACCGGCGACGCCGGCGGCGAAGCAGCTCAGAGGCACGGCCCATCGCTTGGCGGCGAGAGCTCCAGACATTGCGATTGCGGAGACCGTGGCTTCGAATGTGATCTGCATGCGAAGCGGATGCTGAGGCGGACTTGGATACCGGTACATGTGCTAACTACCGGTATTCACGTCTTTCAAGAGTGATTGTGTAGCCATGTTGCATGTTGACGTGATCAGAGCTCTTCCCGGAAGAGCTCAATGAACTCGTGGAGATCCAGCGTCGAGTTGGTGTTCATGTCGAAGCGCGCGATGATGCGCTCCACGTCCTCGCGCGTGATGTGCGCAGCGCCACCGCGTTCACGAGCCTCGTCCCCATCGGCCGCACCTTCGCCTGTGTTGTTGTTGGCGTCACCGTCATAGAACTTCTCGTTGTACCGCAGCGCGTTGAAGAGCTCGTCGACGTCGATGTCGCCGTTGCGGTCGGCGTCGTACAGCCGGAAGAGCTGCTTGAGCTCGTTGAGCTGCTCGGGAGAGAGTTGCTTGCGCTTCTCACGCTTCGCCTTCTCGGCGCTTTCCAGCACGGCGTAGAACCGCATGATGTCGGTCATCACTTCGTCCTTGGCGTCGTTGAAGATCGCGCCGCAGAGCTCCTTGAGATCAATATGGCCGCTCTGGTCCTGGTCGATGCTGCTAAAAATGCTCATGACGTTGTCGCGCAAGTGCGTGCTGCCAAACAGACCCGCTCCGTCCACGAGCTCACGCAGCGTGATCGTGCCGCTGCGGTCCTTGTCGATTTTGCTGAACGTGCGGTACACGTTCACGACGTCGTCGCGACTGTATGTGCCGAAGTACTCCTGCCGCATGAGTGTCGCGTCGGAGCGGATGCGCTGCTTCTTTGCCGCCATGTCGTTCTGCTTGAACGACGACGACTTCCGGGCCTTTGCACTCGGAGACGTCGGCCCTGCCGACGCTTTCCGCCGTGGTGCCGACGACGGCTTGCGACGAGGCACAGCCTTCTCTTCCTCCACGGTCTCTGGGACGTTGTTATGCACGCGCTCGTCCAATGAAGGCAATATGGACGACGAATCGGGGCCCAGCGAGCCTGTGCGCGCGAGTAACCGTGAAGCACGAAGCACTTTGTCCTCTGCCACCTGCTGCTGGAGGAAGAGATCCTTGAGCGTCGACTGGGCAGCTAACGCGGGAGCTGAGCGTACAGCACGCAGGCTCTGCTTGGTTAACGAGGCCGACTTAGTTGTATCTGCAGTTACGTTAGCGTCTGCGTCTGGAATCGTCGAGAGTGGCTCGCCAATCGAAGATGAGCTGCCGCTGCTCACCAGGCTTGCGGAGCTCAACGCAGACAGAGACAGCGACGAGCCGAGGCGATGGACGGCAGTGGACATCCGCTTCATCGACTTTTTCTTGGCATTCCGCACTGGAGCCAGGCCGCCTTCCGAGTCACTCGTCTCATGGATGACACAGCTCGTACCCAGCCGCTCGAGAAGAAACGCCGACGGCGTGAGATCGAGGCTCGCCATCGACTGCATCTTCCGCAGCTTGCTGCCGCTTGACACCAGCACCTTTTGGCTTCGCCGCACGTGTTCGTGGTGCAGATTACCGTACATTTGCTTCTGCCGGTTCAATCCGCCGACGCTCCAGTTGTCTTTGTCGTCGAAAGGCAGCTCCTGGATGGCGCTATTCAAGTCGTCCGGCAGTAGGTTAGCAGTCGGGTCGAGAAGACTGCTGCCGTCGCTGAGCCCGTCGCTAGTCAGAGCACTGTCTTCTTCCTCGCGGCCGTGAGCACTACTGCCGCCCTTACTGGTCTTGCTCGCCTTCGTCTTCTTCTTGAGGATTTGCTTCATACGCTGCTGGAACTTCTCACGTTCTTTCTCCCATGCGACGGACCTCGCGATCTGGAAGTCGCTCTGCCGCCAGGTCGCTTCGCCCTTGAGCTGCTTGAAGAGACGCTCCGTGTCTTCTGGCATCGTGTTGGTGTCGGCGGCGTTTCCTTGGTTCGATGACTGCAGCGATCGAGACGAGTGGCTTCTCGATCGAAAGTCTGCAAGACTCGCAGAGCCTGAAAGGCCCAGTGAGCTGCGCCGACGTTGCCGGGAGATCTCTTTGTTCGACTGGTCGCGCCTGGATAACAGCTTCAGTTTGTCTGCCTTCATGGTCTCCCACAGTTCCTCCGCCTGCTCTCGCTTGAGTTGGGCGGTGGTCTGCGTGTCGACTTGCCACGTCCACGCAGAGTTGGGTACGGGCTTCGTGCCGCTTGCTTCACTCTTCGTTGGCGACGTTTGGTCCTGTTTTAGTGTCGACAACGCGCCGAAGCTCTCGCCGTCAAACGACCACAGCCGCACGGTTTTGTCCGACGAACACGTCAGGATGGTGTTGGGTTCGTCGACCACACGAAGAAAGCGCACAACGCCAGAGTGGGCCTTCCATTTCACTAGTTGCACCACGTCGCTGCCTTCGAAATGGATCTGATGATGCGCTCCAGAGCCGTCTCCACCTTCAGGATCGCCCACTGCCCCCTCCATCCCCGTCCGGCGGTTCTTCAGGTGGTTTTTGAGCCGCTTTGCACTCTTCCCGTGGCGAATGAAGCGACGGCGCGGGTTGTATGACCCGAAATGGTTGGACGGGAGGCTCTCGGACCGGAACGCCTTGAGGCAGGATCGAGAAATCGCCTGCGAGATGTCGTCCACACATATTTCGCCGTCCAGACTGGCTGAAATGATCAGGAATCGGCCCTTTCGGATGTCGTTTGCCACAATTTCGCCACCGGACTCATCGTAAAAGACCTGGCAACAGCACACTCCGCCTCGGTTCTCATCGTCCGCCTCAAACTGGGTCGGGTCAGGCACGAAATCGAGCGAATTGGACGTTGGGTCCCGCAAAAACGGCGCGTAGTGGAAGAGCAGCACGCTGTTCTGCGACGGCGACACGTTCCAGCAGCAGATGAGGCCGTTCTCATGGCACGACAGCATCAGCGGGTACGGCTCGACGAACTCCAGCGCGGTCACGTCGACCTGCGGCAGTCCGTGAGCCGCCAGTGAGCACGTGTCTTCCAGCAAGAAGTATACGTAGTCCCAGACCTTGATCACGCCGTCGGCACTGCCCGTGGCGACCAGCGACATGGCGTAGCAGTACGCCATGCACTTGATGTCCGTGTCGTGGGCGTCCGTGATGCACCGCAGGAGACTGTTGGAGCTCGTGTTGTCGTCGTACAGGCGCAGCGAGCGGTCCCACGAGGCCGTCAGCACGCACTGGTCCTCCTTGCAGTAGATCAGAGCCGACACGTTGAGTTGGTGCGGCGTCCACGTCTTCAGGATCGCGCCGTTCATGTAGTTCAACACGATGAGCTCGCCTCGCTGCGTGCCAATGACGATCTTCCGCTGCCGCGCGTCCAGATCCAGGCAAGAGATGTCCGAGTTGGCGATGTTGTGGAACGTCCGCAGCAGCGAGCCGGACGTCGCGTCCCAAATGCGGATCTCTCGGTCGGTCGTGGTGAGGAAGGTGAACGACACGCTGTTGTACAGCACGACAGTGGACGGCAAGATCTTGGGCTTGAGCCGCACGCGGTGCAGCAACTTGAGCTTGTGGAGACCGGCCGCGAGAACCGTTTGGCCGTTGTTGAGCACGACTAAGCTGTGCGCCTTCCACGGATACTTGTCGCTGCCGAGGCGGAACGTCTGCAGACAGCGGTTGCTGTTCTGCTCGAGGTCGTTGTTCTCCATGGACGTGATGTTGGCGAGGTTCCACCACTTGAACCAGCCGTCGTCGTCCACTGTGATCGCCTGGTCGGCCAGCAGACTGGCGGCCGCAGCCACCGACGAGTTGCCCAGCGCTGCGTCGTCATCCCCACTGACCGCCAGTGTGGACGCGCGTCGTTCGTACTGAGTCGCAAAGGCGGCGGACTGGATGAGCTGAATAGAACACACAGGCGCGTTGTGTCCCCACAGTTTGAACACCGGCGCCGTCGCGAGCGCACTGATGTCCCAACCGAGGACTTCGCACTCGAAGCCTGAGCTGAGGAAGAGCTGGTTGGACAGCTTCGTGAGCAGTCTCACGCCATGGCGGTGGCCCTGGCGCGTGGCTCGGACCTGCAGCGTGTTCGTGTCCCACAAGTAGATCATGTTGTCCATCCCACACGTCACGAGTGTCTCGGAGTTGAGCAGCAGCAGGTCCTGCAGCAAGTCGGTGTGCTGCTTGAGCGTCGTGAACAGACTCACTTCGCACTTGCCCTTGGAGTCGTGCATCTTCTCGCGTACGACATGCCACACTGTGATCACCAAGTCGGCGGAGATGGAGTAGAGATGCTGCCTGTGTGGGTTCCACTCCAGCACGCGCTGCGGCCGAGGCGTGTGGACGATCGCCACGGGCAGCGGCGTCTCCAGCGCGCTGGAGCTGCTCGCAGTGAGGATGGTTGTCGACCAAAACGTGAGCTTCAAGTCGCCGGCAGAGACGGCCAGCAAGTCGACGCCGCCCAGGTACTTGAGCGCCTGGACAGGAGACCGCTCCGACCGAACGTCGTCTTGGTCGCGGCGGTAGCCTGCAATGTAGCACTGCGGATGGAACTTGTTGGCGATCGACAGCGTTGGTGTGAACAGCGTCGCTGTGCCTCCGCCACCCGCGCCGTCCGCCATCCGATTCGCACCGGTGTCCGCTGTGTCGCCCTTGCCGCTGTCGTCGCCTCCGTCGCTGGAAGCTGCTGGGAACAGCGTCGACGGCTCAACAATCTCCACGACCGGCCGCGAGTTGTCGTGGACCAGCAGGCGCTTGAACTCGTTCACGTACTGCACGCGCTTGGGCGGGCGGTTGAGCACGTCCGCAAACGCCGGCTGCTCCTCGTACTGCATGTCGCGCCAGTTGAGCCCTTCGCTCGTCGTGCCCATGCCGCCTTCGATGATGGCGCTCGTGAACTCCTCCCACTCCATCGTGCCGTCGCCGTTCACGTCCACCTGCGCGAACAGCTCCACGAGGTCCTCGATGAACTGGACGGCGCTGTCTTCGTCCCACGCGCTCACGCGCTCCAGCATCACGCTCACGAACTCGGTGAGCGACAGCCCGCGGTCGCCCGCGCGGTCGAAGTCCTTCTTGAGCGCCGTGAGGTCCTCCACCTGCAGCCGCACCATGATGCCCAGGCATGCCTGGTACTGCTGCAGCGCCGCCGCCATCGCGTCTCTGGCAGCCTCGACTTTTGCACCCTGCAGTGCCCTGCGTCCAGACGCGCCACGCCGTCGGTCGATTGCGCCGTTTCAACTCGGCGGTTCCCATACAAACACAAAATAGCTTTGCTCGACGCCCACGTCACCGCCAAGACTCGCACTTGCGTGGGCTCCACGATGACCGCGCGCCCGCCGCTCCATGCACTGAGTCCGCGGTCGCCGGCGGCCTCCACGCTTGCGTTTCCGCCGTCCGTCGTGCCGTCGCCCGCGCGCCCGCAGTCGGCCAGGCCGTCGTCTCCATCTCCATCGTCGCCATTTCCTCCGAGAAGACCGCAGTCGGCGTCGCGCGTGCGGACGACACCCACAGTCGCGACTAACGCGGCGGTTAGACCGCGTGTGCACACGCATGAAGCAATGGCGTCGCCACGTCGTCGGCCAGCGAGTGCCAGTCGCGTGCGTGCCACCGCCACAACATCAACGACCTACGCGACATCAATGATGGACCGCAGACGACAGTTAGGCGTGAATGATGGAAACGATGATGACGACGACGTCGACACGATAGCGATCTCAACAGCGCGGATCCAGCTGCCACAGCCAGAACAAAATCACTCGGACGCCCACGAAGAGGAGAGCAGTTTCCAGGCTGCGGAACCGAAATCGCCGCTTCAACGGGACGACACCACGCCGCTGGACCGTGGAGCTATCGCCCAGGCGGAACAGTTCCTACTCAGCTGGCAGTGCGAAGAGGCCGGCTTCCGGTCGCCGCTCCTCTACGCCGAGTCGTCATTCGCCCAAGCCAAAGGTACAAAATTCTCTAGTCGAGGGGGCCGCATGTGTAGCCATTTGTTAGGCCACTTCAACCAACCCACCATCTGTTTTCCGGCAACTGTTGTGTAGCCATGACTGCGCGGGAGTGGCCTCACCCGAATGTGTTCCTGTCGTCGGTCGCGTTCGGCTCGCTAGAACTGTTCTGCCAATCGTTGGAACGCCACCATCCGTTCCTCCCGGAACTGTTGGATGCTCTGGGCGTGGCGCTGTTCACCAACCACACAGAGCTCCGTAGAAAGGCAACGGCCATGGGCGCCCCCACCTCTACCACGAGCAAGTTCCTGCACTACATGCAGCACGGCCAGTTCTGCTTCCAGCAGCTCCACGCGCACGAAGAGCAGCTTCGCGTGTGGCGCAGCGCTGCGCAAGCCGCCAAGAAAGAGGCCGCGAAGCTCACGGAGAAGATCCAGAAGCAGCACGTAGCGAGGCTCTTCGACCGCGTCCAGTCACGGGTGAAGGCGGCGGCGATGGTGGCAGCTGCCGGCAATGGGGATACAAATGGTGACGGCGATCGTGGCCCCAAAGGGCGAAACGGCGAAGTATACCCGCACCTGCGACGTGTGCTGTACGGTGATCAGCGTGGCGTGCACTTGGATCTCGAAGCGAATGACTACGAGTTCGAGCCGAGCTGTGACGAGGTGCTGCTCTTCTTCAGTTCGCTACCTGCGAGCGAGTCGCTTCGACTTCTGGGTATGCTGCAGATCAAAGCCGCGGAGATGCAAGTTCCTGGACTTGGCGAGCAGTACGCGACGGCGGTGGACATACTGACGGAGAGGGAGCGGCGTTCATTTTTGAGCCATTATTTCCAGCTCGTCTCCAGTGAGGAGCTCCAAGAGGCATTGCAAGAACGCGATGAAAGCAACCAAGAGAAGCAGTGGCAGACGTTTCTGGATGAGATGAAGGACCTGCTCCACGTGGACGAGTTCTCTGCCAAGGATGAAGTGGTCGCTCAGAGTAAGCTGCACACATTCCATTCCGACGAAGCACGCGTCGGTGCGAAGGTCTACGATATGGTCGATCTGCTGGAAGAGATCGCGGCCGAAGTGTCTTTGGCTGACAACAAGAAGCCCATGCAGTTATCAGAGGAGCTCGTGGCTCGCTTGAAGCCATTCCATAACGCCAAGAAGAAGATGGAGAAGGCACGGCAGCTGATGATGACCAAGCCGGAAGGCGTCAGACCACCTCCCGAGCCAGCGTCATGCGGTTGTGTGTGCGGCCAGCACCGACTGGTTGCTCTCCTAGAGGCAGAGGACACTGATCATTCGAGCAATCGCACCTCTTCAGGCCTTCCAGACACCGCAGAGAAGGTCGAGATCACGTCCACAGAGCCCGTCGATGACAGCAAGACGAAGAAGAAGCGTCCGTCTTCCGCGCAGCGTCGTCCATCGTCGGCGCGATCTGCTCTCAAGCGCAAAAGCAGCGCAGTTGCTCGCGCGAACTCCAGGGGCTCCATCCCATCCGTGCGCTTGTTTCCACTTGCTGAGGCGTGCCACTTGATCAGCGCCGTGGTGCAACTGCAGTTTTCTCGAGACGCTCTCGACGGTCCTTCAGCACGACGCGGATCAACTCGGCGGGACAGTCAAGCATCAGCATCGCCATCAACAGGCGACCAGCGTTCGTCATTCAAGGCCTTGGCGAAAGACCTCCTTGTGCGAAAGTACGGCATCAAATCCATCGCAGTGATGCATCTTCTGCAGCTGGAGAAGTCGCTGGTTCACTACGGCGCGACGGAGAAGCATGCGCGCTGCGAGCTGTTCGCGTGGTTTATCGGAGCCGATAAGACGAGGGCGATCTCCAAAGACTTCGCGTACCAGTTCTACCTGCGCCTCATCAAGTCCGTCATGGCGATTCTACTCAAGAAAGCCTTCAATGCGCTGACATACGCAGACCAGATCGCCGTGTGGACAGAACAAATCAGCGAGGCCGACTCAAGCGCCGTAGTGGGGACTTTGCCGCCTAAGTCACTCTCTGTCTGGCAGTGTGTCGAAGTGTGCAACCTGGCGTTCCCGCAGTGGATAAAGCAGTCTTCTGCGTACGCCACCTTTGTTGGGGGCATAAACTCTGCCACGGGCATGGTAGAGCTGGAACGCTTCGTCAAGCGAGCGATGCACGCGTGGGAAACACAGTTCGTGAAGCTGCATGCGCAAGTTGAGGAAACTTTCACGCAAGTCACAGCTCCTGAGCCAGTGGAGGAACTGGACATGACGCTGTTCAGCAAGTGTATGCGCGCCAGTGGCCTGCAGATGACTTGCGGAGAGATGCTGGAGGTGTTCGACCTCTTGTCTTCTGACGAGGACGCGTACGTACCCCTAAAGAAGGCTGTCCAGTTTGTCATCGAGCGTAAGTTCCTGCAGCCGCCTGTGACAACGTGACATCGGCAGCTTCAAAAGTAGTCATACGAAGTGTATTCACGAGCATCAATGCAACATCTCCACACTGTCGGTTGGGAAAGATCGTCAGATTCTCTAGAAGAATGGGTTCTTGCCACCCTGTAAGTTGACGAAAGGCTGGTTCAGCCCGCCTGCCTGCTGCTGCTGCTGTGGCTGGCCCATACCGGGCTGCATGCCCATGCCTGGCTGCATCGGACCTCGAGGCTGCTGCATCTGCTGCTGCTGGAAGCCCATGGGGTTCATGCCTCCCATCATCGGGTTCATGCCCATGCCGCCCATTTGCTGCTGTTGCTGCTGAGGGAAGCCCATACCTGGCGCAGCTCCGCCTAAACACACACGTCTCCGTCAGATATCCACACAACAACATCGGTGCACTATGCTAGCGAACATACCTGGGAACATGCCACCGCCCATCATGGGGTTCATCCCCATCTGAGGCGCGCCTCCGAACATTGGCTGCGGTTGACCCATCATTGGGTTCATGAAGCCCTGCTGCGGCGGCTGGCCCATTCCCATTGGGTTCATGAAGCCCTGTTGAGGCTGGCCCATGCCCATGGGGTTCATGCCCATCGGCGCAGGCATCATGCCGCCCTGAGGGCCGCCAAACGGGTTCGGAGCCGCTGGTGCCGCCGACGCCGACGGACCGAAACTAGCCATGATGTTGGCCAGGTTGTTCGCGCGCTGGCTCTGCTGCGGCTGCGCTGGCTGGCCGAAGCCGTCGTTGAAGCCCTGCGAGTTGCCGCTCGAGCCGCCGAACGACGCCCATTCGTCTTGTGCTGGCGCCGCGGGGGCGGCAGGAGCAGCGGCAGGAGCGGCGGGCGCGGGCGTGCTGAACACGTCGAACGAGAGGATGTCGTTGGTCGTGGCTGGCTGCGCGGCCGGCTTGGGCGCTGGCTCGGCGCGGCGCGAGGACGAGCTGGTGCGCGCCGACTCCTGGCCGCGGGAGCTGGTTCGCGAGCTGGAGTTGGTGCGGCGGCTGCTGCGGTCGTCCTCTTCGTCGTCCGAGTCGCCGTGCTTCTTACGGCCGCTGCCGCTGGCCTGGCGGCGGTCGGGCGCGCCCTCGGGCGGCTCCTCGCGCGCGATGAAGCGCTTGCGCTCGTACTTGTCGCGGATCCACATCTCCTTTTCCCGCACCGACGCGTGTTCGTTCGGCACGCGGTAGTTGCCCGGCACGTTGGCCTCGTAGTACGCCTTGGCGCGCGCGTTGCCCCATTTTTGCATTTGCTGCAATGCACAACCATCCACGTGAGATCTCATGGCGCGATCATGCTGTGCAGTAGGGAATTGCATCGTACCGCGACTTGCTCGGAAGTCCAGGAGTCGAGGTTCACAGACCGCACGAAGGTGAGGTGCACGCCGAGGCTGCGGTGGATGCCCGAGCAGGCGATGCAGATGAACACGCCCAGGTTGATCGACGCCCAGCGCGGGCCTAGCATCAGTTGCAAGATCACCACCGCCATTAGCATTGCCTTATCGAATCACCAACGATGCAGCCACTGTTGTCGGACGGCGTTTTGTTGGAGGTCGGTGGGGAAAACGCCAACGTACCGCGGCAGCCGCAGTCGGCGCAGAACTTGTTCTCCTCGCGCTTGGTGAGCTCATCTAGGATCTTCTTGAGCTTGGTCTGGTCATCCGGCGCCTTGCTGGTGGATCGGCTCATGGTGACGGATGGAGCTTCGCGTGGGCAGGTCCTCCCGGAGAGTCGCGCTGTATCCAACTTCTGGAGTTCGGACCAATTTGCCGCACAAACGCCAACACGACGGCGACGCGACGGCCGCCACGCGGGCAGCCCCCATGAAACGAAACTCCCCAACAGACACATCAGCTCAGCAAACACCCAAACACCCACTCCAACAACACGGATTCGATCCGTGTGGACCACATCCGGAAGAAGGTCACTGACGCGGGGGACGTGGCCGCGAACTTCAACCGGGACATCTCCCTTGAAGGGATCCTTGTCATCACTGATTATTCACGCCAGCGAAAGGCAGCCAACATCCGCCGCATCTCTCCCCTTCCTCGTCCTGGGTACCGAAACACTGGGAGCTGCGGTGGAGAAGCTTCCATTTCCGAATACGCAGCGTCGAGAACAACAAAGAACCGAGGCGACGATGGCGACCAAGACGAAGCAGTTGGTGCGCGACGCGCACACGATCGTGGACGACATGCTGGAGGGGCTCGTGCAGGCACAGCCGCATCTCGCGCTGATCGCGAACGAGAACGTTCTGCTCCACCGCGACTTTGAAGCGATCCGCGAGCGCCAGGTGACTCTGCTCTCGGGCGGTGGCAGCGGCCACGAGCCGGCTCATGCGGGCTACATCGGTGAAGGTATGCTCACGGGCGTCATCTGCGGCAACGTCTTCGCGTCGCCAACGACGCACCAAGTCCTCACGGCCATCCGCCATGTCGCCGGACCGAAGGGATGTCTGCTGATCGTCAAGAACTACACGGGTGACCGGCTCAACTTCGGCCTGGCTGTCGAGCAGGCCAAGACGGAAGGCTTCCTGGTGGATATGGTCGTGATCGGCGAAGACGTCGCTGTCGTGAACGCTAATGCGGGACGACGCGGCCTCAGTGGAACTGTTCTCATCCACAAGATTGCTGGTGCGGCGGCGAAGAGTGGCGCGGACCTGCAGTCGATCGTGCAGACGGTGAACAAGGTCTCGGCGGCTGATACTCTTGGAACCATCGGCGTTGCGCTCCGCCCGTGCACGCTGCCTGGCCAGGATGGTCCATCGCGCACGCTTGGAGATAACGAGATGGAGTTGGGCCTCGGTATCCACGGAGAACCGGGTATTGAAAAGTGTGAGCTGCAGGACGCCCCCGCTCTAACGGAGCGAATGGTCGAGCGTCTTGCCGGTGCTTTGTCGCTGACGACCGGCTCCCGTGGCGTTCTTATGGTCAACAACCTCGGCACCACGACGACGATGGAGTTGTTTGTTGTCGCCAAGCACGCGATTGCTTCGCTCAAGAAGCGCGGTGTGGACGTCCAGCGTGTGCTCGTGGGGTCGTACATGACTGCGCTTGACATGACGGGCTTCTCGCTTACGGTGTGGAAGCTGGATGCGGACGGCAAGTTGCTCACCCACTTTGACGCGCCGACCACTGCGACGGCCTGGAACTACTCTCCGTTCGAAGTTTCGACCAAGCCTCAGGTCGTGCAGCCTCTTCACGCTGCCGGCGGCCACCCTGTGTACGAGCGTCCAGCGCAGCTGTCCGAGTCAGCCACGGCCGTCGAGAAGGCCATTCGCGCTGCTTGCAACCAGCTCATCAAGAGTGAGAGCGACCTCACGGCGTGGGATGCTAAGGTGGGCGACGGGGACTGCGGCATCACGTTCCGCAACGCCGCCACTGCGATCCTCGCCGACCTCGAGAACAAGTACCCTCTCAACGACGCTCCTGCGACGCTCCGCGCTCTGGCCCACACCGTCAGCAAGAGTGCCGGTGGAACCTCGGGCGTGTTGTACACGATCTTCTTCACTGCCGCTGCTGTGCAGATGGAGGCTCTGCACCAGGAGTCGGCTCCGGCGTGGGGCGCCAGTTTCCGCGCAGGCATCGACGCCGTGCAGCGCTACGGCGGCGCGAAGGAGGGCTCGCGTACGATGGTGGACGCGCTTCTACCAGCCGAGCGCGCACTGGGCGAGCCGGCGTCACTGGCGAGCGGTGACATCGTCGCTCATCTTCATGCTGTGGCGGAAGCCGCTGAGGCGGGCGCTGACAAGACCCGCCGCATCCCGACGTCGCAGGCATTTGGCCGAACCGGGTATGTTGAGGAAGCCGCCGCGCTGGACATCCCGGACCCTGGCGCCATGGCCGCTGCCATCTGGATCCGCGCCGTGGTGGACGCGCTCACGCAGCCATAGTAACGGCTCAGTGCTGAGATTGCGGCCATGATGAGTGACAATGTGACGTGTGAGGAAACTGCAATGTATTGGTTTGTGTTAGTACCCATACGTGTAGCCATTTGATGGAAGATCCTTTTGGAACAGTTTCCAGACATTCGTTATAGGGTTGGGGCGCAATGCCACGGCAAGGTTTGTCCCATGGCAGACAAACGCGCTGACTTGTGTGGGTCAGAATGTTCCGGAGTGGCTACAACGCAGCGACAGAACGGCCTCGGATCGATGTCACTGGGCGCTGGACCAAAGCAGCCGTTGGAGATGCCCACCTGATCTCCACAAGGATCGCGGCGTTGCATTCGTAGTGGCTACAGCGCCAAGACGGTTCGCCCAACGCACGCAAGAACACTTCGCAAATGGAAAAACAGTTCTCCTGCCCAGCTCGGAACCCTTTCGCAGTCGCCGTGTGCTGCCAACGCCACACACACACGAAGGCTGCAGCCAGAGCAAGAACCAGAGCAGAAACCACCCTCGCGGATAGACTACCGTAAAGTACCAAGAGTACCGGACACATCCATCCGACTGCCGCACGTCCGAACGAATCCATCGGCTCGTCTTACTCGCAGGCTGTTCGCGTTAGCACCCACCAAGTCTGAAGTCGTCGGCCAACTGATCTAACCGAGCTGCCGTCTATCGCTTTCCGGGTGACGATCGCCCAGCTCTCGGACTCCCATCGCCAACACTTTTAGTCCCAACACACCAACAGCATGGCCCCACGGAGACGAATCGCGACATCCAACAGCATCCGCATGGTGGCGGTGGCTTTGGTGGTGACGGGCATGCTGCTAGCGACGCGTGTGGAGGCCGCCGGCACGCCCACGGACAACTGCTGCGCGGTCTGCATCGGCAAGACGTCGTCCATTCCGTACACGTACGACCCGCTCGTGTACGCGCAGTGCAACGCCGTCAAAGGTGTGTGCTGCTTCAACTGCAACAGCGACTCGGCGTCCAACCCGACGGTGGAGAATGGTGAGTTTGGATCGGACGGCGTCACGCCGCAGGTCAAGGCTGGCGCGTGGATCCGGCTCACGTGGTCCAACATCGCTCGCGTCACCTACGAGACCTATCAAGTGAACCAGGTCAAGACCACAACAGTGCGGAACGGCAGCGCGGAGGCCACGAAGGAGGACAACGTCTTCTTCATCTGCGCAAAGAACCAGGGCAAGGTCGTTGTTCGCGGCTGGGGCTCCGATCCTTGTACGACTGCAACGACGGAGTACACCATCGAGGTGATCGCCGGTTCATCGAACGGCACGTGTGCAGAGCGGACCCCAACGGCTCCGACGTCGACGAAAGCGACATCCTCGTCGAAGTCTGGCTCGACCAGTACGAGTACGGCGGACGAGGATCCTAATATCGCCCAGTGTAACCTCCAGCGAGCGAGCGTCGTGGAGAAGGATGGCAAGAAGACCTGTGTGTGCGCTGCTGAGTGGACCGGGGCACCTGAATGCGCCGGATACCCATGGTGGAAGACCGCGGCGACCATCGGAGGTGGCATTGCTGCTATAGTACGTGGCAAGCGGCAACTGCTCGTCCAACGATACAACGTGGTCTAACGCTTTGTTTGTGTAAATAGCTCTCGATCGCCGTCTCCGTGCGAGCCTTCATGAACTCCCGGAAAGCAAAGGAAGTCGAGAAGGAGGAGAAGGCCCAGGGCGACGCCGTGCTGGGCGAGGAGTCGATCACGATCGCCGGCGCGCCTGTGCTGTCTAACCGGTCCAGCGATCCAGCCTACGGAGTGCCGCCCGTGACCACCAAGGCCCACGACCACAAGGAATACTCTCTGTAACTTATTGTATCGGCCAGCGTCAATCATCCCCCGTGAACGACCCGCCAGTCGGCCCCGACAGAGCCCATCCAGTCGGTGATCAACAGCCTCACACCCACTCCGTCACCTTCAACGTCGTGGCCCCGTGATCTCATCACGTCGCGGCATCGCCCTGCCCAAGCCAAAGCCGTCGTCCCTTCATCGTCGTCGCTCCCCACCCCACGCCAACCCATTGACGTCACCGCCACCCGCCAACCTATTTTTTCAAGTCGACAGCTGCTCGTGAAAGTGAAATTTTTCGGAAACAAACCTAAGCTAAACTAATTCAACCTTTCTCCGCCAAAACCCAGTCACGGCAGTGTGATTAGCCTGTTTCATTCGTGTGGGCCACTTCAGAAATCAGGCTAATTATTCGTGCGCCAACTGCGAGCGAACCCACGGACCCAGCCGAGCCAGGAGCTCAACCGCCGTCCGTCTCCCCATCTTCGTCGCCATCTTCAGCCCGCACTCGGCCTCCTGCTTCGTCTCCTGCTCGTCCTGTATTTGCATTCGCCCGCCCATAGAGATGCCTGCATCCTCGTCTTCCTGCGGTGCGCGGCGGCGCGTGGCGCTGCTGATCGCGCTCCTCGCGACGCTTCTGGTGGCCGTGGCGCACGCCGAGACGTGCTGCGCCAAGTGCCTGAGCCAGAGCGACCCCAAGGCGCGCGCCATCACGTACGACCCGCTCGTGCACGTGCAATGCAGCGCGGCGCTGGGCATCTGCTGCTACGGCTGCTCGTTCTCCCACGGCAGCCCGGCGTTCCAGAGCGGCGTGAGCTTCGACAGCGACGGCAACGCGCAGACCGCGGCCGGCACGAGCGTCGTGTTCACGTTCAACGGCGTCTCGCGCATCACGTACGACTTCCTGGCCGTGAACCAGGCCAAGAAGAGCTTCGTCGGCAACGAGAGCACGTCGGTCGTGGCGGCCAGCGACGGCACGTTCACGCTGTGTGCGCGGGCGGCGGGCGTACTGTCCTTCCGCGGCTGGGGCGCCGATTCGTGTACAGAGGTCACGCAGGAGTACAACATCACCGTGGCCGCTGGCTCGGCGACGTGCGAGGTCGCGACGGTCAAGCCGGCCGGCTCCGGTGGCAGCAGCACGACCAAGCCGAACGTGCCTGCCGTGCCCCACACAGACAGCAGCAAGTCGGGCGAGGACGACATCGACAACTGCAGCGCCACGCGCGGCATCGTGCGCAAGCGCAGCGACGGCAAGGAGTACTGCGCGTGCATCGGCGACTGGCGCAACCCGCCTATGTGCGACGAGTACTCGTGGACCAAGACCATCCTCACGATCCTCGGCGCCGTCGCGACAGTGGTACGTGGGCACTTTCTACTGGATTGATGTTGGTAGATGGACGTGGCACTGATTTGTTTGTGTCTGATTGATCCATTTCTAGCTGTCCATTGCATTCTCGGTGCGAGCGTACCTGAAGAGCAAGAAGAGCGAGAAGGAAGGCGAGGACAAGGACTTGAACGTCGTGTCGGACAGCGAGCTCGAGACGATGCGCGTGTCGCCTGCCAAGCGCGAGAGCAGCAGCTCCAGCACCGCGGGCACAGTCGTGGCCTCTCCAGCCACGACGGTGAGTACCAGCAGCACCAAGCGGTCGCCCGCCCGCACGCCGCTGACGACAACGGCGATCCGCACGTCCGGCCACGAGACAACACTGTGATCATGACAGCATCAGTCCCTCGCCCACCACATCAACCACCTTCCATTTAGCGTAGCTCACGCATCATACAAGACTCTGTATAATCATCTTTCTATCGCACTCCAAAAGAGACATCAATCGCTGACACAGTCTAGAACACTCCCTTCTCCTGGTTGCCACACGTGTACGCGCCGAAGAACCGCTCAAAGTGGCCGGGGTCCGGCAGGATCCGGTCGTCGCTGCGGCGGTCGTAGGCCATGAACCAAAAGTGCGGCCCCACTTTGTCCAGTGGCTGCCACTTGGCCACGGCTTGGAAGTACGCGCGCTGGGCGCCGCCACTGGGAATGTTGCCTGGGAAGGCAGTGGGAGCCGCCCCGGCGGACGGCCAGCCCGTCTCCGTGACGCGCAGTTTGGACATCGCCGAGGGGAAGCGAGCTCGCAGCTGAGCCCACTGCGCGTCCAGCAGACCCGCCGGGTTGCTCGCGTCGTAGCCCGTGGAGAAGAACGGGTAGATGTTGACGCCCACGAAGTCGCACGCGGCCACGAGCCGGTCGATGTCGCCTCGGATCTGGTCGTTGGCCAGCTCGTTGATGCGCTGCGAAGTGCCCACGAGCACACCGCTCACTCCGGCCGAGCTCAGACGCTGCTTGATGTACTGGACGCGGCTGATCACAGCGTCCACAGTCTGGTCGCCGCCCGCCTGGACGAGGTCTTCGCTGCCGACGATGATGGCTTGCACTGTGCCAGGATACTGCTGCGCCCCCAGCACAGCGGCCTGGATCTCGGCTTCTTCCCAGTCCGGGTTTTGTGGAAACTTGGCGAGGCCGATGTACAGCTGGAGCTTGTACTTGGCGGCGTACTCGGCGATCGGCACGCCGTAATACTGCGCGTGGTATGTGCGCAAAGTAGAGAATCGCTGGCTCAGCTGCTGCAAGTCGCGGTCCAGGATCTCACGAAGACGCGAGCCGTCGCCGCCGTTGAGAGGGTACAGTTGGCTGTGCATGGGCTCGTAGCACGTGCCGAGGCCGGTGGACGCCATCGCTGGTGCCTGTGCTGGTGCTTGTGTTGGTGCTTGTGTTGGCGCTTGTGTTGGCGCTTGTGTTGGTTTCTGTGTTGCGGCCGCGTAGGGCTTGGCAGTGGGCGGTCGCGTCGTCGGCTTGAGCGTCGGCGTGCACGTCGTCGGCTTTGGTGTCGCAGACGCCTTGGGTGTCGCGTACGGTTTGCGGGTTGTGTACGGCTTGGCAGTAGTAGCGTACGGCTTGGCAGTCAAATACGGACGAACAGTCGCCGCTTCCGGCGCATCTTCCTGTGGGGCCTGCTCCGTTGAAAAGCTGTACGCCGCAGTCGGCGGAGTGGATGCCGGCGAGATGACTGGAGTTGGCGGTGTCGCTGTTGCCTGTTGGCGGTCGCTGGTGACGTCACATCCGACAGGAGGCACTTGTGGCGACGCCGAGGCGCTGACTGCAAGCGCCAGCAGCACGAGTGACGAGAGGAATCGAGCCATCGGTGCTGCGGACGTCGTTGCTCGGTGTGGCGGATGTGGAAATGAGTCTGCGTGACGTTGTCCTCCTCGCGATCCGAGATCGCAACCAAGCGCCTGGTCCAGAACCAGATGCAGTTAAGCCGCAGGTCACATCGTTCCTGTCGTTTTGCCGCCGCTTTCGGCGAAACCACTCGCCACGGCTTTCGTTCGCGCCCCTGGACTTCGATTTATCACGCGCTCCCTCGCTTTTGAACTCGCAACTTGAACAGCCAACACGGCTCCTCAAACCGACAAACTGCCACAATGGGACGTTGCTGCGTGGTGCCTTTGCGCGAACGCGAGTGTGTCAGCGCCTCTTCACGGAAGGCGCCATGAACTGAACTGCCAGCGGTTGAAGCAAAAGTGTACCCATTTGACGTCATAGCTGCTCATTGATTGGCTGGTTTTACGAGAAAGTCCACACGGATTCCAACTTAGATCTTTGGCTAACAGCCTTCGCCGCCTGCGACTGTGAGGCACGCAGTGGCTTCCACAGTAGCCAGCAGCGTCGTGAACACTTCCCACAGCAGCACAAACGCTGCCGCTGCTGCCACGTACATCGCTGCGAGTCGGTGGCTGCCGCCTGCCTCTTTGAACTTGGCCATCTCGCGCTTCTGTTCGGGCAGCAACGGCAGCAACGCGAACGCGAGTGCTCGGAACACGACCCAGACGAGGAACGCGCCGACAACCTTCCACCGCACAGCGCCCGTGTCCTTCGCCCAGTCGGTGTCGTACGCGTCGAAGTGAGAGCCGATGCTCTGCGAGAGCGAGCTGGCCAACGGAATGGCGGCGTTCGCGATGGACGTGAAGAGCGCGAAGCTCGTGGCTTCGAGGCCGTGCGGGTCTGTGACTTCGAGGATCACGAGCAGAATCACGATGGAGGCGGCAATCTCAACGAAGGCCACGAGCTCGTCGACCAGCAGAGTTAGCACGCTGTTGCGGACGGCGTTGGTGACGATGAAGACCATGGGGATCGCGGTCATGACGACGGAGATCACGACGGCACCCTGGATCACGCGCTTCCAGCTCGTGAGGAGATGCGATCGCTTGAGTAGGAACGCTACGGCGACGTAGATCAGCGAGTTGACGGCCGTGAAGATGTTGCTGAGCAGTGGAGACACGGAGAGCCAAGTCTCGTAGACCACTTTAGTGTTGCTGGCGTAGTACGAAAAGCACACGCGTACGAAAAACACAAACACAAGCGTCTGCAGCGTCACGCGACGCTGCACGAACTTCCACAGCGCGCGGCACTGCATGCGCGCTGTCGCCCACCGCTGCGTAGATTGCCTCTCGCCTTCCTGGACCTCTGTCTGGTGCTGTTCTGGCTCGCCGACCGTTGTAGAAGCCCGCGACGCGTGGTGTCGGTAGGCCGTCGTCCGACGGTGCTGCGGCCGAATGTCCTCGACCATGTAGACGCGTGTAGCTGCCAACGCAATAGCCGCGGCGACAACAGCAAACGCCAGCATAGCATTGGGTGACGCGCCCCACGCAAACGCACCGCCGTAGGCTTCGCTGTTGCAGAGCAACGCCGTCAGAAACGTCATGGCGGCGTGGCCGCCGTAGCGAGCCATCAACGCCGTCAGCAGTGTCGCGCCGCGATGCGACTCTGGCTCGCGATGGGATAATTCCACGACGATCGCGTCGCACGCAACGTCTGCGATGACGAGTCCAAGCGCCACAAAGAAGAACAGCGCCATGTACTTGGCGCCACTCTTGGCAGCGTCTCCATTCGCGATCTTGCCGTCTTTCAGATACGGCGTCTCGCTCGGGATGCAGGCAATGACCAGTGCGATCAGACCGCACAGCGCCCATCCACCGTACAGAAGCGGCTTGCGACGCTGGCCGCGGATCGGGAAGCAGTCCGAAAACAGCGCGATCCAGAGCTTGAACGACCAGGGCAACGCCACGAGCAGCTCCCCGGAATACGCGCGGTACTCTTCCATGTTCAAGTAGCTCTTCAGGAACGGATACACGAGCGTCTGCAGCAACGCGTGCGTGGCGCCGACGGCGGCGTAGTTGATCCACAGGGCTGTTCGGTCGCGCGCGAGTCCGTGGATCGTCGACGGCCGGCGCGCCATCATCGTACTGTGGCCCAGCGGGTCTTCCTTCGGGATGTGGGTCTCGTCGTAGGTGAAGCTGAGCTGGTCCTGCTGGTGTAACCGCCCGTCGTCGCCGTCGTAGTAGAACGCGTCGTGGTCATTCTGGCCGTCGTGGGTGCGAGCAGCGGGCGAGTTGCCGTACACGTTGGCGGGCAGGTACGCCGTGGACGCGCCGCCGTCGCTCTCGCGCTCGCTGTGGCTGGCGTACTCGCTGGCCGAGGTGTCCGTCTCGAGGATCGTGAGGTTCTCGTGGTGCGCGTAGGAGCTGTACGCGTGCGTTGCCTGCGGCGTCTCCATGGTGGTTCGTTGTGCAGTACTGCGTGCCGAGCTGCAGTTGGTGAGATGTGGCCAAGGAGCTCTTGGGTCAGTGAGTCACGCCAGAGTGATGGGCGCCGATCCGAAGAGTCAGAAAGCGGTCAGTTAGGAACACAGTTATGTTCGTAACGTCAATGGGTTGTTGCCTTTCTCACAAAATGAGAAAGACATCCAGCAACAGTTGATGGAGAACATGCTCGAGTCTGCTTCTCGTTTGACGCAGACGCATCTAGCGCATCATGTCCGCCCACCCGCGTCGTAATTGCGCATCTCTATCACGCGCCTGGCAGTTCTTGAGGCGGTCGCCGCCTATTATAATAATGCACATCCTACAGTGCCTTCGCTCTTCTCTGCGACTCACACACCACTGACACCACCGCCCACCACGAAAACCGAGTCCAAACGTACACCCAACACACTCCTAGCACGCATGACTCGCACCTGAGCGGATACCTGGAGGTTGGACACAGGAGGTAGGTCGTCGAGCTTGTAGTACTGGAACTTGTGAGGGCCCTCTTCAGTGTTGCATCCAACTCGCATCGCCCTCGGAGAGCAGACCGTGTCTCGGAGCAGAACTGCGTATTTCCTGTTCGCTAACTTGGTTTCGCCGCTGTTGGTGCAATTGATTCCGTTCGGCCCCCAGAGACGCGCGCGTTTGTTCGTATCTTCTGGAGCCACAGATCCCAGAAACAGTCATGACAAGCAGCAGCAGAGGGGGTAAAACCAAATGGCGTAGGATCGGCCGCGTGTTGCGTGGTTAGTTATCGTCATAACTCTGACCGCTCTTCGTGTAGCTTCCTGTGGGCTCCTTGCACGATATGGTCGATGATCTTGAGTGGATTCCGCCGTGGGAAGCGCTGCTTCATCCTCGCGACGGCCGCCACCACCACAAACACGACAACAAACAGCAGGAACCGAGTCGCACGCGGCGCGTTCATAGCGGTCTTCTCCCTGTCGTTGTGTCACAGTTGCGGTTGTAGTTGGAGTGGCGAAGGTGAGAAACGAAAGTGAGAATGGCGAGCGTGGGCCGGGTGACCTTTCGCTTCAAATCGCCACCGATCAGTCGGTCTTGGCAAAATATGTTGTGTTGGGGGCAGTTTAGCTTGAAGAAACGGTTTCTGGTCGATCAGTGTTTCGGCGATATCAAAGGAAAAGGGTCGGTGAAGGCAAGGGCTCACGTAGAGCTGCAGCGTCAGCTCACGAAAGGCTGTCGTACTGAAGAAGCGCCCACGCCAACAGCGTGAACGCCAAGCAGAGAATGAGTCTGCCCTCGACGCCAGCGGTGCTCAGGCTACGTCCGTCTCTCGAAGCACGGCTTTCAGCTTCCATCGCGTCATAGGCTTGGTGCATCTTGAACTCGTACAATGCGATTTCCTCGGGAGTTTGCGTGGCGAGCACCACTTCACACGGAGCAGCGAGCACGCCGCTTGTATTCCAAGCTGCTCCATCAAGAGCTCGAAAGCTGCCGTCAATCTTGACCGTGTGGTGGTTCTTGATCCAGCCGAGATCACGCAATATCTTGCGGCAATCGGTATTGGTGAGCTGCTGGGTGCCAAGCAAACGATGTGGAGACGAGATCATCTTGAAGGTCCCAAAAACGGCCGCAATGGAGACGATCACCGACAACCCAATCGCGATCTTCGTCCCAACACGACTCGCCTTGCGTCGGGTGACATCTACGTTGCCGAGCGCATTTACCGTCGCATGGCACGCTTGAGTTGGTGGCTCCTCTTCTTTTTCCATCATCCCGTCGTCGGAAGACGATTGGAGTGATGCCGGAGTTGGATTCGACTCGCGTATACAACTCCCCGCTCCCATGTTGGACGCCGAGGGTGTGTATCCATGCTCGTCGAGAATCGCATCATCGAAGCGAAAAGGCTGGGTACGATGGACCACGCCTCGAGCTGGAAACTGGACCGGTGTTGGAAACTCAACGTCTTCCGTCTCCTCGGCAAAAGCCACACCCTCGACCGCGTAAAAGCTCATATCGGCAGCCGACGGAAGCTCTGTGAACATTTCTTCGTCGCCTCCAACGGATGAGTTGAAAGTCGAGACGGGAGTACTCGATGCAGCAGACGTCGACTCGACTTCGGCTTCTACCCAAGTGTCTTCATGTGGGCCTTCATCGTCGTCAATGCGGAGGTGATGGTCAAAGCGGCGATCGTCGTCCACCGCCGGCGCTTGCTCCCGAAGGTGCGTGTTGCTGTTCATGGAACTGACACCTTCCAACACTGTATCGAGGTAACCAAGAGCGAGGTTCACGACAACGACCGCATTCTCCACTCCTGCTTCAACTTCCTCGGGGCGGCTATCGCTTTCAACCACGGCACTGGACGACGTGATAGTTTCCGCGAGAGAGAGGGGCGTACTATCGTGCTCACGGATTGAGCACGTGCTGGCTCCATCACCAGCGTGAATATCGTTGCTGCTTTCATTGTCCGCTGACTCCCACGCGTCGATCTCTCGTCCGTCATCGGCTTCCGAGGATGCGATCATGTAACTGCTTGGAGAGATGCTGAGACCAAGTTCGGAACCAGCGCTATCTTCACTGCCAGAAGCACCATCTGCAACTTCGACGTAATCGTTCGGATTGGGCGCGCCCTCTTCGTCTTCTTCACCTCCAGTTAGGCTATGAGTGCCTCGTGGGGGCATCGTTGAGAGTCCATCATCCTCTCTGGCTTCGTCATCTGGATGGAGCATCAGATTGAAGCTCAAGTCTTCACCACCGGGACGATCTTCTTCACTCGTCACGAAGCACCGCATTCCGTAAGCCGACGTGTGGATCGGTGAATAGCTCACTTCTCCCACAAGTGCGCGCTGAGCCGTCGGAGTTCCCACTTCCTTCTCGTCGTGTGGACGAACAACTGCGACGAAATCGTTCTCCCCCCGTCCGTCGTCGGTTTTCTCTTCGTCTTCCGTGATGCCAAGAGGGGAAAAGCGCAGCATGCACTGCATCTCCTCACTCACGCGCTCTTCGTCAAGCGACGATGTGACAGAATTTGACATGCTGGCCGACACTTCGTCATCGCCGGGGTGTTCAACTTGCACAATCGAATCTGATCCATCCTCACTTGTGAGATACTTTTCGCCGGATGCATCGCACGTCTGAGCCGCTTCCGTTGCTTCGGTTTCAGCCAAATTGGCGATACGGGCGCACAAATCCGCGTGGAAATGTTCGTATCCGCTGGGCTTCTCGCCCTCCCCACCAGCAGCAGCACCAGCATCGTTGTTGTGATCCTCCATGCAGCTGCTCAAGCTCAATCGCATCGCTGGCAGTGACTCACTGCGCGTCATGCGCTTGCGCGTGACGATCGGACTGAGTCCGCCGCCTCCGGGACGAAGCATCGGCAACGGCAACGGCGATTCCTCGCGATTGAAGTCCAAGATCTTCTTCAGACGGAAGGCGAACACGGCGCGAGCATTCGTCTTCTTGGGCGAGTTCTTCTGCGGCACCTTAGACGGCGATTCTGCGACGCTGTGGCGACGGTCCGCGCGGTGCATGGCGAAGTTTCCCTTGCTTTCTCGATCAATAATGCAGCGACGAGAGTCAAACCAACGCAATGACGTGCGCAGATTCTCCCTGGAGTCACTCCGCTTAAGTTCCTGCTTCTCGTGTGGCGTGTTGGTCGTCCGCGGGGCTGCGAATGTGGGTGGATATGGAGGTGTTGCCCTTGTTCACTTGGATTTCCTTTGTGTTTCCTCTTCTCCCCCATCGCCCAACACGCGGGTCATTCCTTTTCTCACTTCAACTTCCTAGTTTAAGGTTTTTCCCTTGTGGGATAATTTATGTGTCCCACGCTATTTGGTCACTATGTCGGTGGGTGAGTGACAGACGTTGCGTCACGGTTCCTGTGACATGAGACAAGCCATTTGCGGGCACACTGCCACGCACGTGGTGGATCTGCTCACAGAGCAGCCACTGACTCGACAGATCCGTCTGCGTCACCATCGATTGCAATCCGAACCGGATGACTGGCGCGACGCCTCACCAGAAAGCTGTAAACGTCGACGGCGACTCGTTTCCATGAGTCTCCCTCAGTCATTCACTTTTCAAGTAGTCGAGACCAACACACCGGTCGTTTAGTTCAGGCATCAGTCCAGATCAAGTCACGATGCCCCAAGAAGAAAACGCTGTGCCAGTCACGCCCAAGGCCTTCTACCATGACGAAGTCACGGAGAAGTCGATCGGCGGTGCCGTTCCCATGCTGAGCAAGGAAGAAGAAGTGTCCGCGGGTCCTCGCCAGAAGCGTTTCATCTTCTGGTCGCTGTCCAAGAAGAACTGGATCATCGCGCTGGTCAGCTCGATTCTCGTCGTGATCCTCGTCATTCTGCTCATCGTCTTCCTGGCGATCCTGCCTGCAGTCTTCCAGAAGCAGGTGGACAAGGTGGGAATCTCGGTGAACCACTTGGACTTGCTCAAGATGTCGGGCGACCGCAACTCGAACGAGATCAACGTCGAGCTGAGCGTGCACTTGACCACCGACTCGATGGCGGCGTCCACGCTGTACGAGACGGACGTGACGCTCTCGTACAACGGCAAGGCCTTCGGTATCGTCACTCTGCCCAAGACCAAGATCAAGAAGGGCAAGGATGAGTTCGACATTGTGATCAACGGTCCTTCGCAGATTGTGTCCCAGGACGCGTTCCGTGAAGTGAGCACGGCCGTGGTGCAGTCCGACAAGCTGGACATCGACATTTCGGCCTCGGTCAAGGTCCGTGGCTTGGGTTTGACGTACGGCGGCTTGGATCTGAAGCGTACCGTCGAGATCAAGGGCCTGAACCAGTTTAGCAACCCACCGACCAAGATCAAACACATCGCGATTCCAGGCTGCAACCCGACCAACTACCAGCTCCTCACCAACATCACGCTGGACAACGAGTCGAGTGTCGGCCTTAACGGCATTGGCCAGCTCAATCTCACTGTGTACTACCAGCAGCAGTACCTTGGTCAGGCCATCACCACTCACCCTGCTGATGGCGTCCCACGTGGCGCGAACCCGACCGAGTTCCTGGTCACGATCCAGAAGGAGGCCGGCCCGCTTGCGGCGCTGGGCAGCTTGCTCAAGGGCGTGGTCGCGCTGAAGGCTCAGCTGTACATCACGGGCGAGAGCCCGTACGCGGCCAAGGACGCTGTGCTGCTGGACCAGGCGCTGACGAAGCTCAACGTGAGCGTGCTGTACACGGATGGCATCGGCAGCATCGCGCTCAACACGTCGACGGCCTGCGCCGGCCTGATCTCACTCCTTACCGCTGCTTAGGCCCTTCTGTAGTTGTGGTAGAGACGAATAGCAAGTAATATACCTACGACATGCATCCTGTATCCATCTATTCACCCACGCACCTGCAAGGCTAGAACGTAAGCCATCCAGGATGCATTGCACCAGCATGAGGAGCTCTTCTCTGCAAGGCGGCTATGCTACGCCTCTGCGACACGTGATGCCAGGCAGTTTTTCTAGCCGACTGCCCGGTCCAGGTTCCCCACATGGCTGACGGGTTTGGCTTTGCAACGTGGAAACCCATTTTTGTGCACTGATGGCCAAAACACCAGAAGGGAACGCAAGCGGGTCGGCCTCTGCCACGAACCCGTATTTTGGAACCCGCATTCTAAAATTGCAGAACCCACCCGTTCTGTTGACTTCACCTTCACGCTGGGGAGACACGAAGCATCGACCGTCATCAGGAAGCGGCCCATAAAACGCGAGTGTCGACGTTCATGGAGGGATCTGTGCACAGCGCTGGCCCCCATGGGAGTGCCAGCGGAAGCGCGATGACGGGCATGGCGCTGCCGGACATGCTGCTGGACGGCGACCGGCTGAACATGCTGCTCGACATCATCTGCACCGACTACATCACGGCGTCGTACGCGAGCCGCGAGAACGGCAAGCGAGTCATCTTCAAGGCGCTGCAGAAGCTGTACCTCAGCGTGTACGCTTCAGCCCCGCACCTGTCGATTAACGTGCGTGAGGCAAGCTTCGTGGACCGCTGCCGCGTTTTCTATGAAGAACTCCTTGTTGACTTCGACCGCAAGCGCCAGCAGCAGATCACCGAAATGTCCGCTCAGCACGCGGCGCGCCCCATGCTGTCGCCGTCACTGCCGATTGTGGATGACGCTGTGGTGAAAGAAGCGCTTAAGCCCAAGCTCGTGCAGTTCGTCGAAGAAGTGATCAAGGAGCGCGACCGCCAAGTCCGCAGCTCGGAAGGAAATCGCGCGCAGCCGCCGTCGTCATCAGGCAACAGCAACGCGGCCGCGCCACGTACGACACTGCTACCTAGCAGTACGACTGCGTCGTCGTCTTTTGTCACGGGTACGGCGCCAGGATCCGGTCCACTGAACGCTGGTGGCCTGCAGAGTACGACGTGGCAGTCGGGGGAGATTCGCATGGAGGGATGGCTTCGCAAGAAGGGCCAGCACGTGAACCTATGGCGTGATCGATACTTCATGATCCGCTCAACACCGAATGGAACGCACTATCTGTGCTACTTCCGCAAGAAGGGCGAGAAAGAGCCGCGTGGATGGTACATTCTCGGTCCCGGCACCACGGTCGACGAAGTGCGTGAGTCGCCCAGCAAGATCGAGACCAAGCCGCTGTTCACGTTCCGCATCCGCCACTTGACGCATGCCGGCTCTGATGAAGCGGACGATGGCTCCGCGTCCTCTTCGTCGGCACTGCAGGTGGAGAACTCGCCCATGGTGAGCTCATCCCAGCTGCTGGTGCAGACGTCTCGTGCGACAGGGGCGTCGCTAGAGATGCCGGGCTCGCCTGATGCTGCAGGCAGCGGAAACGACTACGATTATGATCCAAGAGCAGTGAAGAAGTCCAATTCACGCCGATTCCGGAGTCGTGCAGCTGCGGCTGCAGTGGCCGCGACGGCGGCGACAGCCGTGGTTCTCACCGGTGGTCTAGCCGGTGTGGGTATCGGCATGGGTATGGGAATGAGTGCGGCGGCGGCAGCCAGTGCTGGTGCGGCCGGCACGATCATCGTCCAAAACCGCAACAAGGGACCGATCGCGTTGGCGGCCGAGTCATTGGAGACGGCGATCTGGTGGCGCAACAGCATTCTCGAGTGCATCGCCCAGGCAGAGGAGCAGTGGAAGCGGTACCTCAACTGGTACATGGATAAAGACCACGAGCTGCAGTACCACGTGCAGAACGATGGGAGCGACAGTGAATTCGTGGACGCACCGTCGTCGGCAACAAGCTCGACGGGTCTTTTCCTCCCAGGCGTTTCGTCGTCGTCGAGTTCTCACCGGAAGAACGCACCGCCGTTTTCGTTGGGGAAACCACCCTTGTCTGCATCTGTCTCGACTGGTTCTGTGACGTCGGTGACTCGAGGAGGCTCACAGAAGTCTCAGGGACGACCACGAGCTGGGTCTTTCGGCACGCTACCACGATCGATCGCGAAGACGTTTCGCACGTCCGCTACTTTCTCGCAAGAAACGTCGTGGCGGCTGTACGATTTCACGTCGAAGTTGCGTGTGGACGTCGAGAAGTCACAGCTCAACACCACAATGGTCGCCAAGAACGCTCCACCACCAGCACTTCGTACGAGTGTGAAGGTCATGGCGTCGCCCAAGAAAGTGTTCGATCTTCTCATGAACACCGAGAGCAGCTTCTACCGACTCAATCATGTCCTTCAGCAAGCAAAAGTGCTTGAAGAAAACACCGGAGACCATAGCGACGTGGTGTATTGGAAGCTGGCCCCCACGTATCTGTGGCCAGTTTACGTCGAGGCACGTGACTTGTGTCTCCTGCGATACTGGCGCAAGGAGCAAGACGCGTCGTACTTCATTTGCTTCCAGTCCACAACTCATGGAGACTGTCCGAACTCCAGCACGTCGAAGGCGGTGCGTGGCTCGGTCATGGGTGGGGGCTTCATCATCTCGCCACGCGTCCACGCAGATGACCAGTTTGAAGAGTGCTGGGTCACACTGACCGTTCAGATGAACCCGAAGGGATGGATTGACCTGTCGCTGGCACGCTCGTGGTACTATATGCACGCGTACGGTGTGTACTTCCTCGAGATGATCACCGCACTCACTGCACTGTCGCCAAACGTCGACACGACACCGAGGCCGTTTGCTGTTTCGAGCACCGACGTCACTGGAACGAAGGCCGATCTGGGCTCAACGGCGTCATCCTCAAGTCAACTCATCGTCTCTGAAGTCCAGCACCCCATGCTCGAGCCTTACCGCACAGACCTTACACTGAAGAATGCACTTCCGCCCAAGCTCTGGAGCGAGCCGGATGCGTCCAGCTTTCTCGTTCGAGGTCCACAGTACTTTGTCTCGCACACGAAAGTGCGTTCGGCTCCGCAAGCCTTCCGACTCATCAGCGTCGAGCTGCTCAAAGCGCCCGCCCACGAGAAGATCCGCCACATTGGCTTGTCTTCTTTCGAGAAGCAGGGCCTCGCCGACTGTCCGCTCGTGTTCATCATCAACTTCATGCTTCCAGGACCGCCGAACCACTCGCTGGTGATGTACTTCACGCCCGGAAACCCAGCAGAGCTCAAGAAAAACTCGGTGTTCGCCGATCTATGCCACGACTTCTTCCGAGGCCCGAGTGACGAATACCGCACCAAGCGACTGAAACTCATCCCGCGCATTGTGCAGGGCACGTGGTCGATCCGTGAGGGCGTGGGTTCGACGCCCGCGATCCTGGGTACCAAGGTCAACCACTCGTACCACCAAGGCAAGCAGTACCTCGAAGTGGACTACGACATTGGCAGCTCGAGTGTCGCCAGCGGCATTGTGAAGATGCTGCTGGGCTACGCGCGCGACCTCGTGATCGACTTGGCGTTCGTGATCGAAGCGCAGTCGTCACTAGAACTGCCCGAACGCGTGCTCGGCTGTGTGCGACTCAATGGTGTCGACTTGCGTCACGCTGTGTCGTTCGTCCCACCGAAGCCGAACACTGCGGTAGCGAAGGGAGAGAAATAGTGAGGTGAGAGAATTGTGCGTGTATTAATGAACAGGAAGATGCGACAAAACATGAGGGCTTTTACGTGAAAAACGACAGTGAGCCTTCGAAATTCACGGAGAACTCGTCCAGGAGCTCGAGATACGAGGCGTACTGGCGCATCCACTCGCCCGCCAATCGGTCCTTCACATCTTCGTCGAACAGCGACACAAACGCATGAGCCTCGTCGTCGTCCATGTGACACTTCATCCAACCGAGCACCTTCGCGATGACCACACCGCAGGCTTCGTCATCGCTCAGGCTCTGAAACACGCTGCTCAATGCCTCGTACTCTTGGTCTTCCAGGAGCGTCTGTGCGATCACGTCCTTGACCGCGTCCTGCTCATCCTTGAGAATCGCTTCCAGGTCGATGAACATCCGCATGATCGCATCACCAAGCTCACGGCGGTCGCCGTGGATCTTCTCCAGCGCGACGCTCAGAGCCTCCTTGTAGATATCGTACTGTGTCGTCACCTTGTATCCGACACCAGCCAGCATGGTCCGCTCTTCCAGCAGGTACTCCTTCAGAGTGAGAACGTGGTCAACATGCTGGTCGAACAGCCGAAGCCACTTCGCAAGCGCGATAATCGCTTGCGGAGACGCACTCATCAGCTCCGCGCTTTGCACGATGGGCCGCACGCGCACAATGTCGTCTAGCAATGCCTGGTTGAGCAGCGCGAATCCCAGCTCCGTCCAGTCGACCTCCAGCGCAGCCTGGCCCCATGGAGCATGCAGACTCGGCAGCTCCGCTTCTTCAGAAGCTGCATTGTTGTCGCGTGGCTCCTTGTCCTTGCTGAGGCGACTGTTGTGGCGACTGCGCGTGCCCCCGAACTGGAAGAAGTCCAGCACCGACCGCACGAACGACGTCGAGCGCTGGACGCGGCGCTTGTCGACGCTGGCATCCGATTCCTCCTGGTGCTTCTTCAGCCACGCGATCGTGTCCATCATGCCTTTCTTCGTCTTCTTCTCCGTGTGTGCCTCTGCCATTTTGCCTTCAATCTCATGCAGCTCCTTGAGCTGCTCGCGCACTTCCTCGGGCGTCAGCTTTCGCGACTTCGGCTTCTTCTCCAGCGTCTTCTTCGTGCCGCCAAACGCCTCCAGATCCGCCCAGGCCATCGGATCCTCCTCCTCTTCTTCCTCTTCTTCCACGTCGTCCTCCCCGAGCGACTGGAACGTGCCCAGAATGCGGTACGAGCTCGACCGCTTCTTCGCTTCAGGCTGCTCTTCAACCTGGTTCGCGCTCTCCACGGGCGCCTCCTTGCGCAGCGTCTGCGTCTTCAACGTGTCGTTCTCCAACACCATGACTGTCCACTGGTATAGCTCTTCTGTGGAATCGGTGTCTGCTTGGTTTCTTCTTCTTCTTGGTCTCCTCCTGTCGTGGCGACTTCAGCAATGGGAGGGAGCGGCGAGGGCCCACAATGTGAGAACGGAGCTCTCCATGGGTGCAGCCACAAAGAACCCACAGAAGAAAGAAGAAACACGCCAATAGTTTCCACCAATCAGTATCCGATCTTGAAGATTCTATCGCTACAGATTGGCTGAAATAGAACGAAGATGTGACATGGACATGATCGATTTTCGAACATTTCGCTGGGTTTTACATTACGCCGCTTCGAGAAAACGCCAAGTGAGGAGACCGCGTGTCTGCACGGAAGTCACTGCTGGCCAGCCAAGCAGCCAACGTCCCAGCGTCCAAGAGCCGGCGACGAGGACTGATCGAAGAGTGGCATCATCATCTCTAACACCAGCTCAACTCGCTTTCTTTCGTTGATAGGTCTGCGTTTCTGAGACGCAGACGTCTGAGACGCCACCGGCTCAAGATTCCGTAAATTACGCAGCTGCAAATTCCAAAAGAAGGTGAGGTAAGTATACAGTTCTCAAACTGTATAGTTGTTGTGGCCCACACCATTTTATACATCAATCAAAACCTTGATGTGAGGCAATAAACCTCGACTGCTATGGGCGACAGGGCGTTTGTGTTGGTTGGGTTGGTTGCGGCAAGCGAAGAAGCGCGGAAGATCAGCAAGCGAAAGCTGCGTGAAGCGCCACTAGGGGCGTCCAGAACAAGCCCTACATCCACGCCACCACTCTCCACGCATCACACACAGATAGTGCTTCGTCTTCTCTACTGAAAATGACTTCTGGCGGCGAAGACAAGGTCGGATTGGCCTCAGCAGGCCATTTCGACCAGGACATCTACGGCGGCGGAAGCGGCAACGGCACCGACAAGTACGCGGGATTTTCGTCGACAGTGGTTGACGAAGGCGACGACGATGATGACGACACACAGGAGATCAAGTCGCTGCGTCAGGGCCGAGGCTTCGCGTCCTCCAAGGGCCGCAATGGCCTCCAGGCAGACGACTCCGCGAGCGACGGGCTCGTGGACGCCAACTACGATCCGTTTTCCAGCAGCGCGCGCGAAGAGAATGGCTCGGGACTCGTGAACACGCGCATTGCCGATCGCGAGAACGACTACCGCAAGCGCCGCTTCGACCGCATGCTCTCGCCGGAGCGCGGCGATGCGTTCGACGGCAAGACCCCGCAGCGATCGTACAAGGAGATCATGCAGAGCCAGCGACTGGACACGGAGCGCAACGAAGTTCTGCGTAAGATCCAGAAGAAGCAGAAGGAAGAGGAGGAACAGAAGAAGCGCGGCGACGAAGCAGCGGCGAGCCAGGGCACAGCCACCAGCGAGGGCGACAGTACACCACCACGACGCCGCAAGCGAATGCGCTGGGACGACCCAGGCACTGGTGGTGAAACCAAGACCGACGGCGAGGATTCCGAGTGGGACACGGTGTCGGAAGCCAGCACAGCCAGCACGAGCGCCACCGTGGACGCCAGCGCGCCGACGCCCACGCGCTCTTCCCGCTGGGACGCGACCCCTGCGGCCGCCACTCTGAAGAAGAATCGATGGGATGCAACGCCTGTTGGCAACGGAGCCAGCGCGATGGCGACGCCGAGCCGCTCCAAGTGGGATATGACGCCGGCAGCGCTGGACGGCAGCGCGACGCCGGCGCCTGGCGGCAAGCGGTCCCGTTGGGATGAGACGCCGATGGCCGGCGGCGCGGCGGACAAGACGCCCATGCGTCGCACTGAGCCCATGACGCCCGGCGGATCCATCGCGGCGGGTGTGATGAGCGGTAAACTGACGCCCGAGATGGCCCAGCGCCTGCGTCTGGAGCAGGAGATCGAAGAGCGCAACCGCCCGTGGTCTGACGACGAGCTGGACGCGATGTTCCCCGCGACCGGCTACAAGATCTTGGATCCACCAGCGTCGTACGTTCCGATCCGCACGCCGTCGCGGAAGCTGCTGGCCACGCCGACGCCAATGGGACAGACACCAGGGTTCGCGATGCAGGCGACGCCGCATCGCGAGGACTATGGGCTTGGGCCCATGACCCCTGCAGGCGACGGTTCGATGCCGTTCATCAAGCCCGAGGATTACCAGTACTTTGGCAAGCTCATGGACGAAGTGGACGAAGACTCGCTCGACACGGAGGCCGCCAAGGAGCGCAAGATCATGCGTCTGCTGCTCAAGATCAAGAACGGCACGCCGCCGCATCGTAAGTCGGCTCTGCGCCAGATTTCGGACAAGGCCCGTGAGTTCGGTGCCGGTCCCCTGTTTAACCAGATTCTGCCGCTGCTCATGTCGCCCACGCTGGAAGACCAGGAGCGCCACTTGCTGGTGAAGGTGATCGACCGCGTGCTGTACAAACTCGATGACCTCGTGCGGCCGTACGTGCACAAGATCTTGGTCGTGATCGAACCGCTGCTCATTGATGAAGACTACTACGCGCGTGTTGAAGGCCGTGAGATCGTGTCCAACCTGGCCAAGGCTGCTGGCCTGGCGACGATGATCTCGACCATGCGTCCTGATATCGACACGGATGATGAGTATGTCAGAAACACAACTGCACGTGCGTTCGCTGTCGTCGCTTCGGCCCTCGGCATCCCAGCACTGTTGCCATTCTTGAAGGCTGTGTGCCAATCGACCAAGTCTTGGCAGGCACGCCACACGGGAATCAAGATCGTGCAGCAGATCGCGATCCTCATGGGCTGCGCTGTGCTTCCGCACCTCACGCATCTCGTTGAGATCATCGCTCACGGCTTGGAGGACGAGCAGAAGGTGCGCACCATCACGGCATTGGCACTGGCAGCGTTGGCGGAGTCGGCGTTCCCTTATGGTATCGAGTCGTTTGACTCGGTGCTGCGACCCCTTGGCCGTGGCATTCGCAAGCACCACGGAAAGGGTCTGGCGGCGTTCTTGAAAGCCATTGGCTTCATCATTCCGTTGATGGATGCTCACTACGCGAACTACTTCACTCGTGAGGTCATGCCCATTCTGATCCGCGAGTTCCAGTCTCCTGACGAAGAGATGAAGAAGATCGTGCTCAAGGTCGTGAAACAGTGTGTGTCGACCGAAGGTGTGGAAGCGGCGTACGTGAAGGAGCACGTGCTGCCTCCGTTCTTCCGCCATTTCTGGGTGCGAAGAATGGCGCTTGACCGCCGTAACTACCGCCAGCTTGTGGAGACGACTGTGGAGCTGGCAAACAACGTGGGTGCGAGCGAGATCATCTCGCGTGTGGTGGACGACCTGAAGGATGAAAGCGAGCCGTACCGTCGCATGGTGATGGAAGCTATCCACAAAGTGATCTCCAACCTCGGCGCCTCCGACATTGGTCCTGAGCTTGAAGAGAAGCTGATCGACGGCATTCTGTACGCGTTCCAGGAGCAGACGTCGGACGATACGTTTGTCATGCTCAACGGCTTCGGCATTGTGGTGAACGCGCTGGGCGTGCGTGCGAAGAATTACCTTCCACAGATTTGCGGAACGATCAAGTGGCGTCTGAACAACAAGCCAGCGAAGGTGCGCATGCAAGCCGCCGATCTGATCAGCCGCATCGCAGTTGTGATGAAGCTCTGTGACCAAGAGCAGCTCATGGGCCACATGGGCGTCGTCCTGTATGAATATCTGGGAGAGGAATACCCAGAGGTGCTCGGTAGCATCCTCGGTGCGCTCAAGGCCATCGTGAATGTGATCGGAATGACGAAGATGACGCCGCCGATCAAGGACTTGCTCCCGCGCCTGACGCCGATCCTGAGAAACCGCCACGAAAAGGTGCAGGAGAACTGCATCGACCTTGTCGGTCGCATTGCTGATCGCGGTGCCGAGTTTGTATCAGCGAAGGAGTGGATGCGCATCTGCTTTGAGCTGCTGGACATGCTCAAGGCGCACAAGAAAGGCATTCGCCGTGCGGCAGTCAACACATTCGGGTACATCGCCAAGGCCATCGGTCCGCAGGACGTGCTCCACACTCTGCTCAACAACCTGAAGGTGCAAGAGCGCCAGAACCGAGTGTGTACGACCGTTGCGATCGCCATTGTCGCCGAGACGTGTTCTCCGTTCACGGTCGTGCCTGCGCTCATGAACGAGTACCGCGTGCCTGAGCTGAACGTGCAGAATGGTGTGCTCAAGGCGTTTTCGTTCATGTTCGAGTACATCGGCAAGATGGGCAAGGACTACATCTACGCAGTCGCCCCGCTGCTGCAAGACGCGCTCATGGACCGTGATCTCGTCCACCGTCAGACGGCATGCGCTTGTGTCAAGCACATCGCGCTGGGCGTGTCAGGCCTGGGCTGCGAGGATGCGATTCTGCATTTGCTCAACTACGTGTGGCCCAACATCTTTGAGACATCGCCGCACGTGATCAACGCTGTGTTTGAAGCCATCGAGGGCTGCCGCGTCGCGCTCGGTCCGCATGTGATCCTGCAGTACACGCTGCAGGGTCTCTTCCACCCGGCGCGTCGCGTGCGCGAAGTCTACTGGAAGATCTACAACTCGCTGTACATGTACGCGCAGGATGGGCTCACGCCGGCATATCCTGCGATCCAGGACGACGGGATCAACTCGTACTCGCGCTCGTACTTGGAGCTGTGTCTGTGAGCTCTCCGCGCCACGAGATCCCAGTTGACATGAGAGTGGCTGGCAATAGGGAATACAGCAGCCCGTGGGGGCCTTTACCACGTCCAGGTGTGTTTTCTTGAGTCTCATCATGCGGTTGTCCTCGTGAGTTGAGCCCGCCGCCTGGACAGCGCCATCCATGGCGGTGACCCACCGTGGACATGCCGCCCACTCCGTATTATCATACAGTTCCACGGCGACGTTGCGTGCCGCGTGCGTGCAGCGGGCCACTTGGCGTTGACTGAAGCATTATTGGCTGCTGCTTCACAATCCAGTTGAAGGCGCTGCCGACTCTCTTCCAGGCGCTCCCAATCTGACGGTCAGGACCATTCGTTCTGCACTGGAAATTTTCGTTCATCTTGATATCTGTATATTTTACCGAACCTTCCCTCTAGTGTCTCGTACCGTAATCTGGAACTTTTCTCGGTGACGACCCGAATCGCGTAAAGGCGGCCAAGCCACGCACCAGCCGCTGCCGAGTGTGCTGGTTCCGTTTGACTTGGTTTTTGTATGCCGCTCCTGTCCGCCACGAACCGGCCCACCGTACGTATGGCGCTTCAAGATCCACGCGGTTTGACTGCCGGACTGGTGGGACGTTGGTTGCCTCTGGTGTCGTCCCTCCCCCTCCGCGTCCTCCCTCCCCATGGTGCCTCTGCATGACGGTGGCTCATTCCCCAATCTGACGCCCCGACAACAGGCAGCTCCCAGTCCCACGATGGTCGGCGTCGTCTCTCTCCCTCTCGTCTCCATGGCGCTGCTGGCCGCGGCCGCCCGCGCCGACGACGTCGCGTCCTACAGCGTCCATGCCGTCGACTACACGCAGCTTTTCGCCAACTCACACGCGCTGCTCGACGCCATGCAGCACGACGGCATCGTCGCGCTCAAGAACGTGCCAGGCTTCGCGGCGCTGCGCAGCGAGTACCTGCAGAAGGCGGCGGCGTGCGCCGTCCACGCCAAGAGCCACGGCGCCGAGTTCCTGCTCCACCGCCGACTCCAGGACGGTACGCAGCGCTACACGATCAGCACCGAGTCGGGCCGCCGCCTCGGGAACTCGGGCTTCGAGACCGTCGAGACCTGCCCAGGCTACCAGGAGGTGTACCACCAGTTCAGCCGCGTGGTCGAGACCGCGGTCGCGAGTGTGGGCCGCGCGCTTGACGCCTCCAAGGCGTTACAGGTGGCGCGTCGCCAGCTGCATAAGAAGCCCACGAGTATGTCGGCCCACGAGCTCATGGCCGAGTCGGTGCACCTGGACCACTTCCACGCGTACGAGGCGTCTCGCTCGCTGTCAACGCCGGCCAAGAGCGTCGAGCAACTGTCGCTGGAAATGCACACGGACAACGGCCTCATGATCGCCATGACTGCGCCAGAGTACTTCGACGTCCAGGACTCGGGGGTTGTCGTGTCGCGCAGCACGCGCAGTGAGGACGCTGGTCTGCTGATCAAGACGGCCGAAGGCAAGACGGTGCGTCCGATGCTGAAGTCGGATGAACTCGTGCTCATGCTCGGAGAAGGTATCAGCACGTGGATCCACACGACCCCGAAGCTCCACGCCGTGACTCACGGTATGCAGTACCCTCGCGGTCTCAGCTACGCCGATGGCGACGCTTCGCACAAGTCGCTGCGCGCGTGGTTCGGCAAGATGGTGTTGCTCTCGGAAGACCACGTCATGGCCAACACTGGTCTCACCTACGGCGAGTTCGCCAACCAGACGACCCGCTACCTGAAGAACGCGGCGTCGTCAGCCGATCTCGGCTTTGCCGCAGTGGCCTGCTCGCCGAACCGCCGTCTCCAGGCCTCCGATAACAAGTGTGTGCTCAAAACTGGCTGCACGCTTCGCGCCGACGGCGTCGCTTCGGACATCCCAGAGTCGTGTCAGATCACGTGCAACCACAAGGCCGCCACGGACCAGGCGCTGTGCGAGAAGAATTGCCAGTGCGACGACACCACGGGCGACGGATCGACGTGCTGGATGCTCTGCGTGCCGCTGCTTTCAACCGAAGATTGCCCCGGCGAGCAGAAGTGTAACACCGCCTACAAGAAGACCGAGATCGCGCTGGTCTGTGCGGCCGGCGGCGCCACGACGACTGCCCCCGCAGGCAACACGACCACGCCTGCGCCGACGACCTCGACGCCCAAGCCAACCACCAAGACGCCAGTACCTACCACTAAGAAGTCGTCGCAGAGTCCATCCGCCAGCGACTCGACGAGCGGCTCGGCGGGTCGCTCGCCGACGGAAGACGCGCAGGCGACCGAGTCCAGCGAGGCCGAGGACAGCTCGACCTCTGGCTCGGCCAAGCAGTCGGCCGAAGTGACGGCCAAGAACTCCACGGCCAAGCCGACGACGAAGCCGGCCAGCGGCGCTGCTGTGCTCTCGGCTGCCGTCGCGTGCAGTGCCATCGCCGTGGTCTCCGCCTTTTTGATTTAGAGCTCCCCGTCCTTGAAGTTTCCTCTATCTGTTCCGATACTACCAAATGACAACCCGTACCGTTACCAACCCTCCCATCCCTCCGATACGAACTGTATCTTAATTCTTAATCTGATTGGTTGATAATAACCGCCAATTGAGCTGCTCATTTCGCGACAGGCAGCCACGACACGAGAATGCGGCTGCGCCAAGTGCTCGTGCTGAGCCGCGATCTCGCGCGCTCGCGCCAGTTCTACGAGGAAGGGCTCGGCCTGAAGCTGCTGCGCGCGTCCGACACCTTCGCTGAGTTCGACACGCGCTCGTCCGTGCCGCTGTGCGTGAAGCTGGCGCAGAGCGAAGCCGCGTGCTCCACGGGCTACTCGCCGTTCCTCAACTTCGACATCCAGGACCTGAGCGAGGCCGTGCCGCGGCTGCTCATGCTGGGCGCCATCATGGACGGACCCATCAAGTACCCAGCCCATGGCAAGGTGATTAAACGATTATTGATGCGTGTCCTGAAAGAGGACTGCAGGGTGGCTGATGCGTTGTTGTAGGTGGCGGCATTGCGGTCCCCCGACGGCGTCATGATCGGTCTCTACGAGCCCAACACGTGGGAAAACGTCACGTCTGCATGAGCCAAGCGCGGCAATAGAGAAACGTGTTGGTTATTTTAGTAAGACAGTTTTCGTTCGTATCGACTCGGTTGTGGTTTATGCGGGTCACTTGGAGCTCTGGAACGAGTGCTTGCCCCCAAAGTGGCTGGTTCGCGCCTCCGGGAAGCACGCGGCGCATAGATCGTAGTCGAAGCAGTCGCTGCAATAGAACTAGGTAAGTGGGGGGGCATCACACGAGACGAAGGGCAATAACGTATGACTCACATGCAACTGTGGACGACGGCATCGGCGCCGATAGTCTCGCTGCAGAAGTCACTGTGGCCGCAAAAACAAAGTCAGAGTCGCTTCACACTCGCAATTATTCAACGATCGCACTCACCACGCAACCGCCTCGGTTTGCGTTTCTTCATCGTGCGACTGGCTTTCGTTCTGTTCATCCGACGGTTTTCCCCATAGAGCTCCGTCGGGCACGCCGGCACACTCGCACTCGCCCACACATACACGCTTCAGCTTCTTGTGCTGAATGAGCTGGAGCTTGGGCTTGATACTCTTCGATCTCTTCGTTGGCTTTGTGCTCTCGTCTTCTCCTGCATTCGGCAGTTTCCACTTGGCTTCATCGCACAGTAACCGCACGATGGTGTCGCAGTCGCCAAGTAGCTGCAGATCGAATGGCTGCGGATCCTCCTTGTCGGTCTTGAGTTTTTTCTTCTTGAGCGGCATCTTGTTGATCACGACTTGAGGAATGTGGCGCGGCACAAAACTCGGGATCTCGGCGACGGGCGACACTTTGAGCGACGTGCCCATGACGAGGATCAAATCGGCTTCGAGCCGGTCTTTCGTGATACTCGTACTCACGTTGTCTGACAAGACTTCTCCAAAGAATGTGATTTCGGGCTTGAGGACGCCGCGACAGTTAAGAGCCGAGCACGTTGGAATCACGCCGGCTTGGATGACGGGCAGGATCGTCTGCGTCTCGACACGGGCACGGCATCGCATACACGAAGACATGGCGAAGCTGCCGTGGCACGGGATGTACTTGGTCACACCTGCCACAGTCTCCAGGCCGTCGATGTTTTGCGAGTACACGCGCAGCAACTTGCCCTTGTCCTGCAACAACTTGAGAAAGCGGTGCGTGGGCGACGGCGTGGGCGAGTCGCCGAACACGTTCTGCACGAGCTGGAAGAACGGCGACGGGTCCTCACGGAAGTAGTCGATGTGGAAGAGGCACTCGGGCTCGGGCAGCGCGACGTCCATGTGCTTGACCATCTCGTAGATGCCGTCTTTCGAGCGGAAGTCCGGGATGCCGCAGGACACGCTGATGCCGGCGCCGGCGACCACGAGCACCTTCTTGGCGCGCTTCAGAATGGCCGTGAGGTCGCTGATCGAGTCCAGCTTCTGGCGCGGAAGCGCACTCTTGGCCGTCACGACCGACTCTTTCAGACACTAAGAGAGGGGGGAAACCGCGTGAGACCATGGCGACAGACACGTCAAAATGGAGGGCGGCTCACCTCGTGGCAGCTCGTGTTGGCCAGCACGGACCGCACGTCGTTGACGCGGCGGCAGTTGTCGTGGAACCTGCGCTCGCGTCCATGCTAGTTAGGAACCTGATACAGTGTCTCATGCAATAGTCGACTCGTGCGCCTCACCATCGGGAGCAGATATCGCACTGCGAGAACTGCCCGCGTCCGGCCTGCTTGCACACAAAGCAGGCCTTCGCCTTGCCTGCGCGGCGTCGCGTGGGCTCCGCTGGAGAGGACGATCCACTAGTGGACGCAGGAGAAGACGCCGCGTCGCGTCGCCGCCGTTTGTTGGTTTTGCGCCGCTTCGCGCCCCAGCAGTCGTCGTCTGAGGCCTCTTCCTCGCTGGAGAACTCGGGGATCTGCTGGCCGGACGTTAGCACCGCGTAGTCCACGTTGGTGAGCTTGGCTCGGCGCGACGGCCGCGCGGAAGTCGCCATTGCAGGACGTCGAAGTATCCAACAGAGGCAAAAGTTGGTGACTGCCGAATGGAAAGCTGCAAAGGCGCGTGTGACTGTGATGGAGGGGAACCACGGTGCCCAAAACGCCAACAAAAACCCGCACGAAAATTGGCGCCAACATTTCTCGGCTAAGTGCGTGGCCAAGGGGTACGACGAGTAACCTGGATACGCTTTCGACCATCGACGCACGAACTGATCATGGATATTTCCAATTCATGAAATTTAGTTTATGGTACGGATGGTACGACACCAAAATACACACGCGTCAATTCTTGCGACGATGAGTGGGCTCGCTCCTGGGCGGTTCCCGTCGATGGCCTGGTTCTTATAGGCTGAATTCGCGGTCGTTCATCTTGTAGACGCCGTGGTTGTCGTCGTACCCGCGCTTGTAGGCGGTCTTGCTGGGCGTGTTCTGGTTTTGGTCCGCGCCAATATGCAGGATTTCCACGTCGTCTTTTATGGCCTGCTGCGGGTTCGTTCGGCGCTCGCCCTCGTCCTCTTCCTCGTCCTTCTTCTTCTTGCGGCTGTTCATGAAGGCTCGTACGGAGATCACAATGGAAAGCTGTTGAGGAGACAACGCTGTTAGTCACGGGTTCAATCATACCCTTCGCATACAAATATTCACGCACCAGTGCTGCGATACCACCGCCGATCGTAATGATCCACTTCCACGCAGGCATTTGGTCGCACGCTGGCGCACCAGACCAATCGTCGACACACACGCACGTCTTCTTGCCGTCGACTTCCTTGATACTCGCACGGTTCAGGTTGCAGCTTTTCACGCTGGCGTCTTCACTGGAAGAGCCACTAGTGGAGGAGGAGGGAGCGACCGTCGGCGCCGTCGGAGCGCTGGCTTCGCATGTCGCTCCTGCATCGCCTTCCAGGACTGTAATGTTCTTCTCCTGGGAGGCCTGTCGGCATGTGTCATCTCCCCAACCACGGAAGATAATCGATCCCTTGGCCTTGGCGCAAATCATGAAATAGCCCGACGTGATCGTGGCCGCCGTGTCGTTCAGCGTTGGCGTGACGGTCTTCTTCTGGTTCTCTTTGAGCGCTGTGTAGGTCACTTTCGACACACTGGTCCACTGAAATGAAACCCACTTGCCGGCCTTGATGGTCGGGGTCGTGCCGTCGCTCGCGTACGACACCGTGTCGCCATACTGGGGCTCGCTGAACGTGCCGCACTCGAAGCAACAGATCCGATTGCCGCTCGTCTTGATGCTGCACTGAGCGTAGACCGTCGGGTCGTAGTCGTACGGGGTCACGGCGGTCTTGCCAATACATGAGCTGCAACACTCGGCATCCGCGGCCAGCGCATTCGGCGCCGCCACCAACAGAACGGCGGCCGTGATGGCCACCGCGAGTCGACACCGCCACATACTACTCATGTCGTCGCGCCGCGTTGGAAATGTCGGTGTTAACGTCTTGTTGGAGTTGGTTTCGTTGGAGGAGTTGGCGTTGGAGGTTTCTTCGCCACCGACGCCAACGGGAGAATATGCGGGTCGCCAACAATCAACCCGCTCTGCTGGCGCAGTTCGGGTCTGCGTCTGGGGAACTGTTTCACATGGAGAAACCAGACGGGCACACCCAGGAGTCCTGGCCGCCGTCGTCGCCAGCCCACAACCGGATGACACCAGCTGCCGGCTGACGATCCGCACGGCCGCTGTCTCTCGCAGTGCCCTTACGTGATTGGCCTGCCGCGTCTCTAGCACAGATGAGGCGGACGTAGTTTAGAGCATGTGATTTCTATCGTCATACTGAACCCGAGATACAGTTCCCTGTTTCAAACGTTTTTCCAACGAAACATGTTTTATTCATCCCGGAGATATCATGCGCTTGTTGGATCGGGAGGCATTCTTGCCGCCCGACACGGCGAGAATGGAGACCGGACGCAATGCGTGGCGTCGTATGGACGGCGCGCCGCCGCCCCGCCACTACCCGTAGAAACACGCGGCTCGCCCCGTCGCAGTATGCACGTCAGTGATGGATCCGTGATGGATGTGGATAGAGTAGTGGCGTGTATTGTCGTAGTTAGTTTCGCTTAGTTAAGCCGTACAATATGCAATGAGAATGGGAAGATATCGCGTTGCGACAGTCGCTTGGGGTGTTCACATGCATGCACATGGCCGGTCTACAGGCGCAAGCCGTAGCCGCGCGTCTCGGCGCGCACCTGGGCGTCCGGGAACTCGCGCGACTCGAGGAACGACTGCGAGCGCGACTGGTCCACGGCCTGCGGCGCTTCGTCCTTGAAGAGCAGCTCGAACTCGGCCTCGAGGTCCTCCGAGTGGAGGCTCGAGAGGCGGCTCATGGCCGACAGCTCCGACACGTTCGTGGTCTGGCGCCGGCGCAGCGCCGCGAGCTGCCGCGTCGAGTCGTTGAGGCTGCGGTACGAGTCGCTCTGCGCGATGCTCGAGAGGTTGTTGAGGCCCGTGCGCTGCATCGCGTGGAGATCCACGACCGAGCCGCTCAGGTTGGTGTGGTTGCTGCCGCTGTTGGCGGTGCCGTAGACGTTGCCGCTGCTCGGCGCGCTCGAGAGGTGCGACTGGCCGATGAACAGGTTCTGCTGCGAGGCCGCGGCCGCCTGCGCGATGCGCGTCTGGTGGCGCGACGCCTGGCGCTGCAGCGCCTCCGCCACGAGCGACGGACGGCCTTCGCCCTCGTCGGCGTTGGCGTGGGCCGCGGCCGCAGCGGCAGCCTCCTCCTTCTGCCGCTTCTTCTCGCTCTTGAGCTGGATGGCCTTCTCCTTCGTGCTCGCGCACACGCCGAACAGCAGCACCGTGAGCAGCAGGCAACTGGCGCCGAAGATGAAGTGGCAGAGCGAGAACGACGGCGTGAAGTAGAAGATCAGGCCCTGCACGGCGTAGAACATGCCGAGCGAGAGCGAGAAGAAGAGCGCGCGGTTGGCGGCGCCGAACATCTCGAGCGAGCACAGCACGGCGATGCTCTGGAAGCTGAGGCCCGTGGCCACGACGACCACGATGAGAAAGCCCTGCACGACGCCGTCGTGGCCCTCCACGGACGCGTTGATGCTGCCGCAGATGATGCACATGAGCGACAGGAACGGCATGAAGTCCTTGAGGATGGTCTTGCGACGCACGTTGTCGATGAGGAACACGCTGAAGCTCAGGCCGATGGCACTGCACACGCCGAACATCACCAACGCGGACGAGTTGTTCACGCCCTCGGTCGACGTCGAGTCCACCTTGACCACAGTGCGCTGGAGCAGCCCGCCCGACATGAGGATCGACAGCATGCACTGCAGCGTGAACGCGAACACCACGCGGAACGGCAGGTTGCGCGTGCCCTTGCGCTCGTGCATCTGCTGCTCCAGCGTCTTCATGTCGTACGACACGTCCTGGCGGCGGCGCAGACGCACGTACGTGGCCTTGCACGTGGCCTCGTTACCACGCGTCATGAACCACACAGGGCTCTCCGGGATGAAGCGCAGCGACACCAGGAACAAGAGGATGATCGGCAGCACGGCGACCATCGGCAGCGTGCGCCAGTTGTTGGTGGGCTTGTACTCCACGACCTTGGAGCCCGTCGCCGAGGCCGCGGCCGCGTCTCTGGCAAGCGCCGTCTTGTTGAGGTTGTAGTGCACGATCGCGTTCACGAGGAAGCCCACGACGCTGCCCAGCAGGAACATGGTGAGACCCTTGCCACGCCAGCCCTTGGTACAAATCTCAAAGCTGTACAGCGCGTAGTTAGCCACGAGGAACACTGAGCCGGCGGCACTGAAGCAGGAGCCCACGATGATCGTCACGCCGTCGTCGACGAAGTTGAGAGCGAGGCCGGCCGTGATGAACGCAGCGCCGAATGCCATGCACGAGCGGCGGCCGAAGTAGCGGCCCACGAAGTAGCTGATCAGCGTTGTGGCGACTGCGACGAGCGAGCAAACCGTCTTGAGCTGTCCACTCTCGAGCCACTCTGGCATGTTGATGGCGCCGCCGTTGTTCAGCTCGTGGTTGACGTAGTAGTAGAACGAGCGACTGATGTAGTGGTACTTGGACGCGTTGACGTAGCCCAGGCTGAGGATGAAGCAGCTCATGAAGCCGTAGATGTAGCCACCCATGAGACCGATGAGAATACAGATCGAGGCTGCGACCTCCGAGCCCGTCGACAGCGCACGCGCGAAGCCACCGTTGAACATCATACGCGTCTGCAGGATGCGCATGAATGGTAGGAACGACAGCACGACGAGTGGCACGACTAGGAACACGCCGACGACCATGTCGTACAAAAAGCCCAGCGACAAGAACGGACTCCACGACGCCAGCGGAAGTCCGAACGCGCCATGCAGAGCGAGCGAGTATTGGCAGATCGTGTTGAGGCCAATGAAGATCGAGGCCGAGAGCGTGAAGCCCTTGAGCGCCGTCCATCCCACCATCTTGCCGATCACCATGGGCACGAAGGCAATGCCACCGAGCACGAAGACCATGTACAGGAAGCCGCGCACCGTCAGCGTGATCTGCTTCTGGTTGCGTCCCAACGACTGCAGCATCACGAAGCTACCGACCCAGAGCGCAGCCCACGTCGCCAGAATGGAGAACACGAGGATCGGCCACTGTCCGTTGCTGAAGTTGGTCGCAAAGATGAAGTACATCGCGAACGGGTGGCGGAGCTCACGCAGGCAGTACGTCAACCGACCCATGGGGCCAACCTTCATCATGAGGTTCGCGTCTTCGTTGTACCAGTCGACCCATCCGTCCTTGGGTGTGCCTTCGCTCGACGAATCGTCGATCAACTCGTCGTCCGTTTTCACGCGCATCATCCAGGCGTACCAGTTCGCCACGTCAATCTTCGTCTTCTCGAGCACCAAGCCGTCCGTGTTGAAGAGGAACGGCGCCATGAGCCAGCAGGCACCCAGGAGCAGCACGGCGAAAGACGCAACTCCGTAGCTCTGAGGTGTCGAGCCGTACGCTTCCAACGAGGTGATGTTCGCTGGGATTTGGTCGGGGAAATCATCGCAGTCAAACGAGGCAGTCGCACAGTACGCCTCCTTCGCGCCCTCGCCGATGCTGAAGTCGCCGTAGACGCCGTAGAGAATCATGATGCCGATCAATTCCACCGCTTTTCTGAAGTGCGAAACACCGTAGTCCTTGAAGAAGTTGACCATTGGGTCGCGCGTGATGGCGAAGCCACGGCCCGTCGCACGGTACTTGGAGCCGCCACGAATGAGCGCGACATCGTAGTAGTGAGCCTTCGTGCCAGTGAGGAAGACGTAGAAGACCACACCCAGCGCAGACACGAGCTCCATCACCTGGAAGGAGGCTTGCTTCCAGCCGAACTCAACGATCAGCGTGGCCATCAATGGGAGAGTCGTCAGCATGCCGAACTGCAGGATGTACTGCGTGCTCATGACCTTGGCCAGCGAGTCCAGCTCCTTGGTGCTGGTCGCAGCGGTCTCGATCACGTCGTTGTGCGTCGCGACGTACAACTTGGCGTAGGCATAGATGTACACACAGAGCACCGTGAGCGCGTTACAGATGTAGAACCCGAAGTGGCCGTAGTACATCGAGTTGAGGCGGAAAAAGTCGAGACTGTTGGACATGCGGTGGCCCTCGCGACTCAGACACGACTCGGCGCAACCGTTCGACAGCTTGGCTTCGAAGGCGTTGATCTGGTTGAGCGTGACGTCTCGGCCCTTGCCACACTGCATGAACTCGACGTGGGTCACCAAGCCGCCACGAAGAGTGACGTTGTAGCCGCTGAACACGTCTTCGGACAAGTTGATACCCTTGCTGGCCTTCGACACACCGCCATTGGTCATCACAAACGACTTCTCGAACACGTCGGGGTGGCCGTAGTGCATCCGGCTTCGCAATGGCTCTGCCAGCACTCGCTGCGTCAACGTCACGAACACTAGCTCTTGGAGAGTCATGAAACGCGCGAGCGATGACGCGCGGCCGGTGAACACGTGCTCCTTCATACCGATAATGGTCACATCCTCACCCGAAGCAGCAGCGGTCGCCAAGAAGTTCGGCATCTTGAGCGTCTCCTCGAAGTAGTGCTCCTGGTTCATGTCGATGGTCTGCAGATACTCGCCTCGCGTGAACGGGAGCGCGACGTTCTGGTTCTCCGGTTTACCTTCACCCAAGATCGGGTTACCAGGCAGCTCGTAACGGTAGACTTCCACGATTTCTTCGCCCTCAGCCTTGACCAACACACAGTCGTAGCGAGCAACAGTGCCGCTGTCATCCTTCACAGCGTCGACAAAGCTGACACGCCAACTTGGGAATCGCTTCATCAAGAAGTCGATGTCTTCCGCACGAGGATCGCCCTTCTCCGCCTGCTGCGAGTAGATCTGGCAGCCCGTGATGTACGAGAACTTGAGCGCCGAGATGTGGTTCATCTCGCTCACTTTCGCGGCTTCCTCCATGTCGGCGTTGTTCCACAACTCCAGCCAGCGCAGCAGACGCAGCGCGTCTTCGTACATCATCATGCCGTACACCGTACGTGCGAGCGTCTGGCCACGAAGCGAAGCCCACAGACGCACCTGCCGCGGGAAATGTTCGATGGCCTCTTCCAAAGTGTTCACGCCCATGCGCTCCAAGAAGTTGCACCACTCTTCAGCGTGGAACGTGATCAAATAGCCCATGATGGTCAAGTTGTCGCGACCCTTCTCGTGGTTGCGGCCGTCAATGCGCTCGAAAAGCGGGTTCGAGTTGACAGGGTTCTTCAGCTCATTGAGCGTAAAGAGCACTGTCTCGCTGTAGTACGGCGTCATGACCGAGAACGACGGCATCGCTTGCACGGACGGAACCTTGGGCATGTCCATGTTGAGCGTGTGCAGGAAGAACGTGAGACGGCGACGCGCATCTTCGCAACGAGGGTACGAGTGCGCAATGTCCAGACGAAGCAGGAAGAAGAGACGAGTGCAGCTGGACACGAAGTCTTCGCGGGAGTACTTGGTCGAGCCAGCCGAGTTCGTCGATCCGCGGCTGCTGTCCATGCTCGTCGAACTCGACAGCACACTCGAATCCGCAGACGCGTCGGCCTTGTACAGCGACAGAAGCTGCTGCTTCTGGTACGAGAGCGAAGTCGTGAGCTTCGTAAACTTGCAGTTCTGCAGCTTCTCATGCACCGACGGATCGTTGCCGAACATCAGCTCAACGGTGTGGAACACAAGAATGACCTTGTCCACCACGAGACGCGTCTGCTCGTGGAATGCCACGCGGGCGTCCTCGAACTCGGGTTCTTCACGCTCCACAGTCGACAGATCATCGGGGAGGTCCAAAATGGCGGACAACAAGTCGACCACATTCTCCACAAGCGTGGGCAAGTGCTGGAAGTCAAGCAGCGACACGATATCCGACGAGCTGAAGATGCGCTCGAGCACGCTCATCGCTCCGCTGTCTTCCGACGATCCGAACAGCAGATGGAAGACTTCGGACAGCAGGTTAGCCGCATCTTTGGCTCCGTCGAGCACGCCGGCTTTCTCCAGGTTAGAGATGAGCTCAGCAGTCGAGACTGAGTTGGGACGCGCCTTCACAGCCATTTCCACCGCCTTGATGACCATGCCCGCAAAGAGGAAGATCGGGTTCTCCACACTGCGACCGTGGCCGAGGATGCGATACTGCAGGATGACAGTCTCACGGTCGTCCAGCAAGTCGTTGAGGCGGAAGCTGCTGATGATCTCATTCCAGATGATCGCGAACCGCAGGCGAAGACTCTCCTCCCGGGCTTTCTCTGGGTCCTCTTGCGACGTCACGCGCTGCGCCTGTGCTCGCACTGACGCGACGGTCTTGTCGAACTGCTCTGGTGCGGTGTACAGCGCCGTCTTCATGGTCTCCATCGTTGCGTAGTGGCCCATCTTACGGCGCAAGCCGACGTACAGGCCAATGATCGACTGGTACAGAATGAACCAAATCTGCGTGTCGTACAGGTACACCACGATCACCGGAGCCCACAGCGCGGTGATGAACAACAAGTTGTGCTTCGACTCCACGATACCGTTGTCGCTCGACATGACCGTGGCGTACACTTGGATCGTAGGGCCCATCAGTGGACGGATCATCAGCTCGAGCGCAAAGAGGAACTTGAGGAAGAAGATCGTGCTCCACGACGCGCCATACAGCAAGAACCACTTCCACGGCTGGCCCATCTCGCGGCCGATGTACTGGCGACGCGTGCCGTCCAGACTGTTCAAGAGGCGGATGCTCCAGATGCCCTGCGAGCAGAACATGCGCACGCTGGACGCCAGCAAAACGGGCCCGCCGTAGATCAATGCCAGGTAGCCGCCCACGGACAGATACGTCGCGGAGTTTCCGTCGCTGCCCTTGCCAACGTTCATGAAGAAGGCTTCGCTGGGCGACACATTGACCAGCAGGAACACTGCAAAGAAGAACGTGTGCCACAGCAAGCGGCAGAACACGCCGATCGTGAGCCACACGTCCTTGAAGAGCCGCATACCGTAGAGCCAAATCTGCAGCACGACCTTGAACGTGAAAAGCAGTGAGACCGTCAAGAACACGGACAGCAGCGCGTGGTTGCGGCGGTCCTTCTGCGCCGAGCTGAACCAGTTACCGTAGTACGCCCAGCCCGATGCGCCGTCGTCCTTGGTATAGTAGCCGACGTACGCGATCACGACGAGCACGTGGAACACCAGCAGCAGGAAGAACCACACGCGGAAGAATGCCAGTACCGGGTTGAACACACTGCGCTTCTCCTTGAAGGTCTTTGGGTCCTGCACCTTGAGCGCCTCCGCGACGTTGAGCTCGTCGTAGTCGAGACAGCCGGGCGTCCAGAAGAACTCGTTGAGGTCGTCGTAGTTGGTGATGTCCTGGTGGTCCACGAGCTTGGAGGCGTCGGCGCTGCTGGCGGCCGTGCGCATCTTGGAGATCACCTCGTAGATCGGACGCACGATGTTCTCCAGGTAGTAACCTTCCTGGACGTCGGGCAGCGTCTCCACGCCCGTGAGCTTGTCGGCCAGCGAGTGGTACAGGAAGCAGATGCACTCGGGCATGAAGCGCACGTTGCCGGCCTCGCCCCACACACACAGGAACAGCGCGATCTCCTTCTCCAGCAACTGGCTGGGCGCGCCTTCCGGTGCGACGTGGGCCGCCGTGCCGAGGAACTTGCACCACTTGCGGTAGTTCTTGAGGAACTTCTGGTGCACGCGCCACAGCGCGCTGTACAGGTCGCCGCCGCCCTCGGCGTCCACGCGCAGCTGGTAGTTGGCAATCCAGCACGCGAAGTTCTCCTTCTGGTTGGCCACGCTGGCGCGCTGGAAGCCGAACTTGGCCTGCAGCAGCTCGAACACGCCCGGCGGACGCGTCGGCGGGCGGCTCTGGCGCTGGCTCTGCGTCAGGTTCTGGCTGTCCGCCACGGGGAACGACTCGAGGTGCTCGAACATGAGCCGCTCGTCGTCATAGTCGAAGTAGTTGGTGAGCGCCGTGCGGCGGCTCATCCGCGTGTTGCTGAGCTGCACGGGACGAGCGCTCGCCATGTCGGACTGCTCGCGTTTGTTGGCGTTTTGTGAAGTGGCGCCTGCTTTCGTTGGCGTCGGTGGAGGCGCGCTCTGTGTTTTCGTGGTTTTTTGTTGGCGACGGATTTCCTTTTTGTTGGAAGCCGAGTCGTGCGGTTGGCGTCGGTGTTGGCGTTGGCGTCCGAGTGGTTTCCTTCGCGGACTTGAGAAAAGTTGGTCGAGTGGATCCAACTCAGGCGGCAGTTGGCGCGAACCCAATTTACGGACACGGTCAGCGCTCCTCAGCCGTGTCACAGCGCCGAAGCGTGGCGAGGAAACCAGAGATGTGGGCGAATCGATGGGTGCACTGCTCCAGAACCGGTTCATTCAAGGGAGCTGTCTGTCACGGGGCGCTGCCGAGCCCAAATCAAAGAATTTGTGTCACCTAAAACTAAACGCCGTTTCTTGACAGACCTGAGTTAGGAGTAGGGGAAGAGTCAACATCCTCATCTTTAGAATCGTTTCTAATCTCTGGCGTCCGTGTCGAAATGAGTTTCACTTGTGCTATTTTAACAGAGGTTTTCTGAGTCAACTGTACCAAAAATGGGCAAATCAGGTAGGTGATCGGTGGGCAACGAAATCGGGAACCACAAAAAGAGTTCGGAAACAAAGCCTACGATGTTCACGGCGATCTCGGATGGCTATCAGTTCAAGTCGCGTGGAAATCGGAGCTGTTCTCGTGGAGATATGCTCTCTTGAACAGGGCACTCCAACCGGTCAAGTACATGCCATTGGATCTGATTTTATACGTTTTTAGGAGTTATGCTTGAAATTGCTACATCATATTACTGAAATTCGAATTAGATGGAGGCACTGCGCTGTTTCGCACGAGCGATGGACGTACTTGATGTGGCGTCGTTCCCTGCCGACCCGCAGGCAATCGCCCTCCTCGCCGACGTCGCTACTTTATCACGATGAATCCAGGCTACCAAGGCCACTAGGAGCTGCCCGAGAACCCCAAGGCGCTGTTCCGTGGCGTATCGATGATGGTGCCCAACCGGGAGATCATCATCAAAGTCAAACTCTGCTCGGTCGGCTACGACGCGTTTGCGGAGCTCGCTCGCAAGTTCAAGACGGTGTGCGGCAGCGAGGAGCAGCTGTCCAAGCAGCACCACAACGACTTCGGCCTGCGCAACATTGTGTCGGTGCTCCGCGCGGCAGGCACCACGAAGCGAGAGAAC